>JALQSN010000349.1:0-52195 GCA_023690525.1 Holotrichia oblita | reverse complement strand
TGAAACCCGCTCAACAAAAAAAGATATAAAGGTGGAAATTTGCTCAAAGTGCCACCCTTTCTTCACCGGTAAGCAGAAGCTTGTTGACAGCGGCGGACGCGTGTCACGCTTCAACAAAAAATTCAATATCGCAAAGCAATAAAATCGAAGCCGTCCGTAATGGGCGGCTTTTGAATTTATATATTCGGAATCATTGCGGCGAAAATACCGCAGATTATTTATTTTAGTGGGGATGGTTACATGGAAATTAATTATAATAACTACTTTTGGCAAAATGAAAAGATACGGCTAAGAAAAGCTACCGAAGACGATTGGGGTTTGTATTACAGCAATTATTTTGATAATATAGCTCGTTTTTTTCTTGATAGCGAAATAGAGTTGCCAAAGAATCCGGACGACGCTAAAAAATCATGGAATGATTATCTGGAGAGAACCGAAAAGCAAAACAACTTTGCTTTTACAATTGAAACACTTGACGGTATAAAAATTGGCGGTGCAAATTTTGCCGGAGTTGACGAACGTAATGGTACTTTCGGTTTGGGTATGATTATTGACCGTAATTGCAGAAGTCAAGGTTATGGAACTGCTGCACTGCGATTGATTTTTGATTATGCTTTCAACGAGCGAAGATTGCATAAATATAGTTCTTTCGTGATAGAGGGAAACATTGCGTCTGAAACTATGCTAAAGAAGATTGGTTGTAAACATGAAGGAGTAGTAAGAGAAACAATATATCACGAAGGAAAATATTGGAATGAAATTCATTACGGCATAACAGCTGAAGAGTTTAACGAAAAGTGGAAGCGTACTTAAAATTAAAATAGTACGGGGAGATGAATATGGATAAAATAGTAACAACAGCAGAACATTACAATATGCTTGTTGATGAAAATTGCGACTCTTTTCGCGACGATGAAATTCCTAAAGATTATATGAAACGATGGGATGGAGATGCTTTTTATAATAGTTTAAATCTCACGAATGAAAAGGCAGTGTTAGAAATAGGAATCGGTACGGGAAGAGTTACTCAAAATGTTTTAGATATAGGTTGTAAATTTTTAACCGGGTTAGATGTTTTCCCGAAAACAATAGAACGTGCTAAAGAAAATTTACTTAATAAACACAATAATGTTGAGTTATTATTGCAAAACATTGAAGATTTCAACAGAAAAAACTATTATGATGTTGCATACAGCGTATTGACTTTTATGCATATTGAAAATAAAGAAAAAGCTTTAACCAATATTGTAAATTCTTTAAAACCAAATGGAAATGTTGTATTGTCAATAAGCAGTCAACCGGATTGGTTTGATTATGGTAGTAGAAAAATAAAACTGTTTCCAAAAGAGCCGGAATATTATATAGAAGTGTTAAAAAGGTTGGATTGTGAAATTATTGAAACTATTGATTTAATTGATAATTATATATATCCTCCTACCGGTGAGAAACAACCGGAGTATGGTCAAAAGATAGCAACAGTAATTAATGCACGGAAAAATAAAAATTGTTAATACCATTGTGGTGAGGATACTTTAGATTATTTATATTTTCTACGTAATGGTAAACTGTAGGGGCGAACAGTGTTCGCCCGCTAATTCCGTTGGATTTATATGGGATTCAACTGGAACACATAACGGGCGAACACTGTTCGCCCCTACATGTCTATATTGTACCTAATAAGCATTATCTACTCTTAACCCGCAACAATCAAAATAAAACCAGACCATTTACAAACAGGATTTTAAATAATTATATGAATAAAGATAAAGATACCGAATACAAAACTATACTTGAGCCAACGCAAGCCAGTTTCACCGAAAAAAAGTCGGAGTTCATAGCTTCTATATGTCCTGTAACAACAGAAACGGAAGCTGTTGCTTTTATAAACGAGGTAAAAAGCAAAAACCGCAAAGCCACTCATAACTGTTATGCTTATATTTTGCGTGAAAATAACATAATAAGATATTCCGACGACGGCGAACCTTCCGGAACTGCCGGTATTCCGATTTATGAAACGATACGTAAAAAAGGGCTCACCGATACAGGAATCGTAGTAACGAGATATTTCGGCGGAATCCTCCTTGGTGCAGGCGGACTTGTGCGGGCATACACCTGTGCCGCTTCTCTGGCAATATCCTGTGCTAAAATCAAATGTCCGGCTTTGGCTGACAAGTTGGTGCTTCGCGTGGGGTATTCGTTATACGGAAGAATTGGTTCGGTTCTTGAAGATTATGACGTAAGAGTAATTAAGGAAGATTTTTCCGATATTGTTTGCATTGAACTTTTCATAAGAACTGGTCTTTCAGAGAGTTTTATTAAAGAATTGCAAGATACATGCAGCGGTAAAATTATTGTAGAAATAATACAAAAAGAGATGTATGATTTTAGTTAATCATACAATTATATTATATAATTGAAAAAAATAAAGGTGAAGTGAGTAGAAAAACAGTATATATTATATAGAGGTTGTCTTTTCAACTCAAATAATTTATATAAATATTGTTATTGTTATTTTTATTAAAACAGTCTGCGGATTGTTTTAATAACCGTAAATACACCGCTCAAACGGCGAACTCGCGGTGTATTTGCTCAAGAAGTCATTTTATTTTTATTATTATAAATTCGGAAGGATTCAATTAAATGCTCCGAAAGACTCCGAGGGAAATAACCTTAGAAAACGAGCGGCTTTATCTAAGCCGGTCAGCCTGCCACGCTCTGGACAGTAAGGGACGTTTAAAACATGAAGCTCCCTGCGATGTTCGTACAGATTTTCAACGCGACAGAGATAGAATAATACACAGCAGTGCGTTCAGGAGATTGAAACATAAAACACAGGTTTTCCTGATACCTAAATCTGATTATTATCGCACTCGCTTGACGCATACGCTTGAAGTGTCACAGATTGCCCGAACCATATCACGCGCGTTAAGGTTGAACGAGGATTTAACCGAAGCTATTGCGCTCGGTCACGATTTAGGACATACGCCGTTCGGTCATGACGGTGAAAAGGTGCTTAATGACTTATACAGCGGAGGATTCCGACATTATGAGCAGAGCCTTAGAGTCGTGGACGTTATTGAAAGAAACGGGCACGGTTTAAATCTGACCGCGGAAGTAAGGAACGGTATAATCTCTCACACAAACGGAATTGCTGAAACTCTTGAGGGTATAGTTGTTCGTTTTTCCGATAAAATCGCATATATAAATCACGATATTGACGACGCTGTAAAGAGCGGTGTTTTAAAGCATAAGGACTTACCGGAAAATTGTGTTAAGGTTCTTGGCAGAACAAAAAGTGAACGTATAACCACACTGGTAACTTCCATTATCGAAAATTCGGATATAGATTCAACAAACGCAAATGAGAACATAATACGCTATAGCGAAGAAGTCGGAGAAGCACATGATAATTTACGAGCGTTTATGTTTAACAACGTTTATTATTCGCCGAAAACCAACACCGAAAAAAGCAAAGCTCAGAATATTGTCGAATATTTATATAAAGCTTATATAAAAGAACCTGACGGAATGCCGGATTTATATAAAAAGCTTGCTTCTGAATATGGTTTGGAACGTACGGTATGCGACTTTATATCAGGTATGACTGATGATTATGCGGTGGACTTGTTTAAGGAAATGTGTTTGCCTATGAAATTTAGAGGGTGAATGTAATTAATAATTAAAAGTTAATAATTCGCATTTCAGAAAGGGAGCAACTAGTGAAAAAGCATATACTAACTTTTTTTATTACCATATCATTAATTTTTCTTACCGCGTGTCAGGAAACGAATATTAATGATTTACCCGAAAATACCGCCGATACAGAACAAGAACCACCCTCATTAATTCTTCCGCAAGATATTATTTTAAAAGATACTTTAAATATAATGGAAAGTTATATTATTGACAATATGAATGTTGAGGTTGGATATGACGAGGATTATAATATTTTTGTAAATTTTAATCCTGATACTAAAGACAGCCGCATTCCGGTTAGACAAGCCCACGAATCTACCGTGGAATGGCTTGAATATACATCAAATATAGACGATAAAGATGAAAAAAGAAACATCGATATGTTCTGCGTAGAAGATTCTATTACGGGTGATAATTGCTATTTTTTAAATTTGTTCTTTGCTACCGCTCCGTATAACGTAAACGAGCTTTATATTTACAATGTAGAAGAAAATGCGTTTTTTGAAGCGTTTCTCCCTATAGAAACAAAAGCAAAACTTGTTAAAGAAAACGATGTGTTTAGTGTCCTTGTTCCAAGTTGTGAAATTGAACAAAATTTAAAATTTTCGTCTTACTCTTTAAATGAACTAAAAGAAAAAAGAGACAGCGAAGAATGGGATAACCTTAATATTGACGTAACATTTAATGTAAGAAATTACGCCGATTCTTTTACTATAGACGGAGATAAAATTAAAACAAAAAAACCTGCAAGCATTGATAACGAAGAATGGTCGCTTCCTTTGTTATTCGAAATAGTATATGAGATACGAAACGGTGTTATTTTTCCGTTGGAATATGTAGGTTTTCAAGAAATAGATGTTGGTTGATATACTATTTTCTGCAAGAAAATAGTACCGCCTTGAAACGGCGGACGCTGTCTCCTTATTGAGGATAGGTTCTTAAAACTATTGTAAAAATTAATAGTTAAGCAGTATATAACTCACAAAATCAAATTATTAGAGGATATTATTATGAAAAAGTTATTTAAACGCATATCCTGTATTTTAATTGCACTTGCGACAGCATTTTGTACTCTTACCACGGTGGGTATAATTACTTCAAGTGCAGAAGCCGGAACATCTACGCTAATAAGCAGATTTTCAAAAGAACCGTCATACGGCGGTGCGTATTATGACGGTGATTTATTCTACATAGCCACAACCGATATAGAAGCTTTCGAAGCTTTACGCGAAAAGCTTTCATCAAATGAAAATTACGCGGGAAGTACATTATCGAATACTATCTTTGTAGAGGTTAAATATACATATACCGAACTTAGCGATATAATCTATAATATTCGGAAAACGCAGGAAGAACTAGGTGTAATTGTTGAACACAGTTACACCGACGTAAAAATTAACATGGCTGTAATCGGATTATTAAATCCGGAAAAAGACGCGGAATCCAAACTTCGGGAAAGTTTAAATTTTACCAACATAATAGTCGAACCTATTTATCGTGAATTTATTGAAGTCGGCGATAATTGGAGCAAAACAGTTGCAATTACCGAAACAAAAATAAAATATGACGCAGATGGAAACCTATATACCGGTTGGACGAAAACCACGTCAGGAAAACAATATTATTACATAAATGGCGTCAGGCTTACAGGCGTTCACAAATTTAACAGCGGTGCAAGATATGTATTCGATGAAAATGGCGTTTATATTGGAAAACTGACAGACGACGATGAATACTCTTTTATATCTGATAACGGTTATAAAATCAATATCGATGACGGAGAAATAACATTCAAGGTGAAAATAAATCCCAAAGATGGAAAAACCGATTGGGATTACAGCGGAGGACCATACTTTTCGTTATCTGTTTATAAAGAAGGAAAATGGATAGAAATACCATATGCAATTGGTGCGTTTGACAGTTACGCACTTGGATGCTCAAGAGATGGAAACAACGAACTTATAATGACTTTTACGCAAAAATTATCCTCCTACTACTGCGAATTTGCTCCGGGTGTATACCGCGTAAAAGCAAATTTAAATAACGGCGACAGAGATGAAAACGATGTATCTATTTGGCAGGAATTAAGATGTGAATTTAATTTTGTATAATTTATATATATCTTTTCAATCATTGTAGAAAATGCTTATTAGGTGCGGTTTCGGTATGTAGGGGCGAACAGTGTTCGCCCGATAATTCCGCTGGTTTTATACGGGTACAACCGGAACACATAGCGGGCGAACACTGTTCGCCCCTACATCACATTTAAAAAACCTATAACGTACATTATATAAATTACTTACATTTGCTTCCTTGATTATTTAATAATAAATTTCGCTATGTCGCTATCTTTACCAACCAATTTTCCACTTTCAATTGTAGAAAATATAAATATTATACACAAAAATACCGGCAATTAAATAGTTGCGTTTTTAATAATACAGCAAACATATTAACTTTTAATTATAAAAAGGAGGTTCAACCTTGCCAATCCCCGAGGAATTTTTTGACCGATTACGCCAATCCTGCGACATAACGAGCATAATGACCTCCTATGTTCAATTAAAACGAGCAGGACGTGACTATGTTTGCTTATGCCCGTTTCATTCGGAAAAAACCGCTTCCTGCCATGTATATGCCGATACACAAAGCTTCTATTGTTTTGGGTGCGGTGCGGGCGGCGATGTTATCACATTCATAAGACTTATCGAAAACCTCGACTATATGGAAGGAGTACGGTATCTTGCCGAAAAGGTAGGGCTTACCGTTCCTGACAATAACGCAAATAGTGAAAGTGCTGACCAAAAAACACGTATTCTCGAAATAAACCGTATGGCGGCTAGGTTCTACCGCGACATACTTCTTTCACCGGAAGGCAGAGCAGGGCTTGATTATTTATTAAACCGCGGTTTAACCCCGAACACTATAAAAAAATACGGTCTTGGTTACGCTCCCAACGAATGGGAAAAGTTAAAAATGCATTTGCGGAATCAAGGTAAAAGCGATGATGAAATGGTTATTGCTTCTCTTGCTGTACGGGGAAAAAACGGTTCTGTTTATGATAAGTTCCGTCATAGAATAATGTTCCCCATTATCGACCGCCGCGGTAACGTTATAGGATTTGGCGGCAGGGTTCTTGATTCATCGCAAGAACCCAAATATCTTAACTCATCGGAAACGCTTGTTTTCAAAAAGCGTGATAATTTATTTTCTCTCAATTTCGCAAAAAATTCAAAAGAAAAATACATGCTCCTTTGCGAAGGGAACATGGACGTAATAGCTTTGAATCAAGCGGGTTGGGAAAACTCTGTAGCTACTCTCGGAACTGCGATAACTCCCGAACAAGCACGGTTACTCCGCACTTATTGTGAAGAAGTCATTATAGCTTATGACGCGGATAATGCAGGGCAGAAAGCGACAATGAAAGCGATAAATCTCTTGTCTGATGCAGGTCTTGCCGCAAGGGTTCTGCGAATGGACGGTTCTTCCGGATATGGAAGCGCTAAGGACCCCGACGAATTTTTACAAAAATACGGTCGGGAAGCTTTTCAGGAACTTATCGAAAAATCCGGTTCCGCTATATCTTATGAATTATACAAAATCCGTTCCGGTCTTGATACCGATACGCCGGAAGGACGAGCGGAGTATCTAAAAAAATCGGTTACTCTTCTCGCCGGTATAGAAAACAAGCTTGACCGTTCGGTATATATATCAGATACAGCGAAAATCTGCGAAGTTTCGGTACAAACCGTTGAACTTTATGTCAGCGAACGTATCAAAAGCATGGCAAGACGTGCCGGGTATGACGAAAAAAAGAAACTTATTAACGGAATTGTCAGGAATTCAAATAAATCTTCACAACCAGCACCGGGAATGAAAGAAGGTACTTTCATTCTGTATGCAGATGAGCAAAACCATGGAAAAGAAGCAGGTGCGGAAAGAGGCGTGATTGCTTATATATTTCACTCTCCGGACAAGCTTTCCCGTATAATGTCAAGAATATCTCCGAACGACTTTCCTAACGAATTTAATCGAAAATTGTTGGAATCACTCGTTTTACGGCTACTGAAAGGACTTTCCATTGATATTCAGTCGCTTGGAGGCGAATTTTCAACCGCAGAAATGGGCAGAATAGAAGGTATCATACAGCAAAGCAGGCTTCTGCCTTTTACGCAGGAACGACTGGATAACTATATACAGATTCTTCTTGATTTTAAACATTATAAAAATAAAAAAAGTCCTGTTGAAATGACTGCCGAAGAGCTTCTTGAGTTACAAGAAGAAATGAGCAGGAGAAAACGGAAAAGTGTTTGACAATTAATAATAATTTTGGTATTACCCGACATAAATAGAAATACAATATAAAGCAGACATTACATATATAAAATATTAAGCAAGCCTAGTTACTATAAGAATTCCATAATTTTTACTATTGAAATATATACCTATTGTTTATAAAAGAAAGGAACGTATATAAAAATGGCGGAAACCGCAAAAAACACGCTCTCCGAACTTCTTGACCACGGCAAAGCAAACGGAAAGCTTACAACTAAGGAAATCACAGATGTTTTAGAAGACCTTGATTTTAACGTAGAACAGATTGATAAGCTTTACGAAGATTTGGAAGGGCTTAACATCGAGATTGTAGACGATTATGCAATAGACGAGGATTTAGATTCCGCACTGGATTTTACGGTTGATGATGACCTTGATATTGCCTTGTCGACTGACGGAATAGCGATAGATGACCCCGTGAAGATTTACCTTAAAGAAATAGGGCGTGTTCCGCTCCTGACTGCTGAAGAAGAAATCGAATTAGCTACCCGCATGGCTAAGGGTGACCCATATGCAAGGAGACGTCTTTCAGAAGCCAATTTGCGACTTGTCGTAAGCATAGCAAAAAAATATGTAGGAAGAGGAATGCAGTTCCTTGATTTAATACAAGAAGGTAATCTGGGTTTAATCAAAGCTGTCGAAAAATTCGATTATACAAAAGGTTATAAATTTTCAACATACGCTACTTGGTGGATTAGGCAAGCCATAACGCGTGCAATTGCCGACCAGGCACGCACTATACGTATCCCCGTGCATATGGTTGAAACGATAACAAAGGTAAAAAAAGTTTCAAGTCAGCTTCTTCATAAAAACGGGCATGAGCCTACCGCAGATGAAATTGCCCGGGAAATTAATCTTCCCGTTGAAAGAGTACGTGAAATTATTCGTATTTCACAAGACCCTGTTTCTTTGGAAACACCAATAGGAGAGGAAGAAGATTCACACCTTGGCGATTTTATTCCGGACGACGATGCACCCGCTCCGGCTGAAGCTGCTTCTCTTACCCTATTAAAAGAACAGCTTTCAGATGTACTGGCAACTCTTACCGACCGCGAAGAAAAAGTTTTGCGTCTGCGTTTCGGTCTTACAGACGGAAGACAACGTACTCTTGAAGAAGTCGGCAAAGAATTTAATGTAACAAGGGAACGCATAAGGCAGATAGAAGCGAAAGCTTTGCGGAAACTAAGACATCCGTCAAGAAGTAAAAAGTTAAAAGATTTTCTTGATTGATTTAATTGAATGTTTTATAATTTTCAAGATACGGAAATGATACATTATGCATCTTAATCATATAATATATAAAGCTATGAGGTTTATCTCACATGCATATAACTCTCGAAACAGATTATGCCATTAGAATCTTGGATTCTCTTGTTCGTAAACAGTCTAATTCTAATATTGTAATGCGAATTGATGCTAAAACAATTTCTGAAAAAACAGGAGTTCCTTTGCGTTTTGCTGTAAAGATACTCCACAAGCTTGTAAGCGGCAATATAGTTCGGTCGTTTAAAGGTGTCAACGGCGGCTATGAGCTTGTAAGAAAATCTACCGAAATTTCGCTGTATGACGTAGTGGAAATAGTAGAAGGCGATTACCGTTTCAGCAGGTGTTTGGATTCTGACTATGATTGCAATTGTAAAAACAACTCAGAAAAGGATTTGCCGTGTACTTATCAAGCGGTTTTCAGCGAAATAACAGAGCTTGTCCGAGAACGTTTGAAACAAGAAACTTTCGATAAACTAACATAATAATAAATTTTTAATGTTGCGTTTTGTAACTACTACTGCCAACTTAAACGTTATTTCGCAGTGGAAAACGGAAAGTTGAAAGTTGAAGTTGTTTTGCCGCGTCGGCAAAGTTGTTTTTGCCGCGTCGGCAAAGTTGTTTTTGCCGCGTCGGCAAAGTTAGTTGCGAGCGAAGTTTATTTTCTAATAATCGGCAGAGCCGAATCCAAAACTTTCCACTTTCCATTTTCAATTTTCAACTCTAAATCCTTAAATTGACAGTTTTGGTTTTGTAACATATTTGTTACATATTCTTGAAAGGAATAAATATAGATACTGATGGTTCAAAGCGATAAAGAAAAAAAGACCAGACAACCCAGAGTAAAAAAAACGCAGGAGAGTAAACCTGTTATCCGTGAAAATGAAGTCCAAAAGGACAAGATTTTAATAAACGGTGAAATTACGGAACAAGACAAATTTATTTTTGCTCTTGATATAGGAACTCGGACTATAGTAGGGGTTATCGGAAAACAGGACGGTGACAATTCCGACCGCTTCATATTAACCGACTATGTGGTGGAACCCCATACTAAACGTGCTATGATAGACGGACAGATAGAAGATATCAAGCAGGTTTCACGCGTAGTCGCAAAAGTAAAGGAAAGACTGGAAGCAAACAACAACATAAGACTTTCCCGGGTATCGATAGCAGCGGCTGGACGTACGCTTCATACCCGTCATACTTCCATGGATTTTGATATATCTAATCATAACATGATTACCTCGGATATGATAAAGTCAATGGAGCTTGAAACCGTTCATAAAGCACAAAACGAGTTAGATGAGGAATTTAATAAGTTCAAGATAGATTCGCATGAATCGGAAACTATAATAATTAATGAGCTTGAATCAAAAGAAATCATTGAAAAAGATTCAGGGTCGCAGAGAACGAAACTGATTCAAAAAACACAGGACTCTAACACCTCATTCTATTGTGTAGGTCATTCTGTTGTGCGTTATATGCTTGACGATTACAATATAATAAACCTTGAGGGACACAAAGGGCAAAAAGCTACTGTCGAGCTTATCGCTACTTTTTTGCCTAATGTTGTTGTGGAAGGTTTATATTCCGTAATGGACGCAAATAAACTGGAAGTAGAAAGCCTTACGTTAGAGCCTATTGCGGCTATGAACGTTGTTGTTCCGGCTGAAATACGCTTGATAAATATTGTGCTTGTCGATATTGGCGCGGGGACTTCGGATATTGCAATATCCAGAGACGGCGTTATTGTTGCATACGCTATGGCAACTGTTGCCGGTGATGAAATTACCGAGGAAATAATCCGTTCTTTTTTTGTTGATTTTGCGGCGGCGGAGGGAATGAAATACGCAAGTACTTCCGGCGTAAAGGAGTTTGAATACCGCGATATTTTCGGAATTACACAGAAGATAAAAACCGAAGCGTTCTTGAAAAAAGTTGACAACGCGATAAACAATTTAGTTGATACCATCTGCGACAACATTATTAAAGTAAACAAAATCACTCCCGCCGCTGTTTTCCTTGTAGGCGGAGGTGCGTTAATCGGAGGGTTAGCTAAAAAAGTCGCGGAAAAGCTTGGTCTTGACGAAAACCGGGTAGCCATCGGGTCTGAAAATATATTGCGTTCCGTTGATACGTGCGGGAGGAAAATGGGGGCAGAACTCATTACTCCTATAGGTATAGCGGTAACCAGTATATTGAACCGAGGTTATGACTTTTCTTTGATTACATTAAATGATGAAAAACTACGGATATTTGATACAAAAAAATTATCTGTTTTCGATATACTTACAATGGCAGGATACAAAACATATGATATTATGGGACGTTCCGGCAGGAATCTTACTTTTTCCGTAAACTCAAAACACAGAACAATAAAAGGCAGCGGTATGATTCCTTCCGAAATTTATGTTAACGGAAAAACCGCTTCGATAAATTCAAACGTTTCACAAGGCGACAATATAACCTTTATTCCGGCAAAAAGCGGAGAATCAGCACACGCAACAATTGAAGAAGCACTCGGTTTAATTTATCCTGATTCTCTTCAAACAGGGTTGTTGCAATCCGGAAATATTAAATTTAAGGGAAAATCTTTTAAAATCGGTATGGAATTTATGGTAAACGGAAAAAACGTTGATTGTAAACACGAAATTCAACCATTAGAAAACATAGAGATAAACGGTATAGTTACACTAGATGATTTTATAAAGAACCTTGATATAGAGCTAAATGATTATAAAAATTTAATATTTACCGTAAACGGTATGCCTGAAAATAGAGATTATTCGTTACAAGACGGCGATATTGTCGATTGCTTGAGCGACGAATCGGATTACCATGTGGGAAAAAGCATTTCAAACGAATCATCGGAACAAACCGTGAAAGATAACGAAATCCGATTAAATAAACTTAACAGTATTATAACATCGGAAAACAACGAAAAACTTCAACCGGAAATGCTTCAGACATCAGAACAATTTCCGGAAGAATTGTGGGGCGAAATAACAATTAACCTTAACGGGGAAGATGTTAAGCTGGAATCCGCTACAGACCGAACCCCACATAAATTTTTGGAACTATTAAATTTTATGGAAATAGACAACGAAAACCTTAATGGTAATTATATATTGATGCTAAACGGTGAAGATACAACGTTCGGTTCAGAATTGAAGAACGGAGATACCGCTGTTATAAAATGGGAATGATAAATATAGTTAAAAAATACAAAATCAAATACAAGCTTTCATCGGTTTTATTAATATTGTCAATACTGCTTGTTTTAAATTTATCGGGTTGTTCGGAGATAGAGTATCCGGAAGCTAATGAGTTTTTAAGCAGTATTCAGTTTGCTAAGGATTCAGCTACAACCAGTTCACCGGTTTCCGATGTTGCTGATTTTACGGAAAATCCGCAAACCGAATCGCCTTATAATGAAAGCAAGCTACTGGATTATAATATAAGACGTCAAGAGTTTTCTGTAAAAACGCAAATGGAAAAAATCGAAGGGTATACTGCTTACACTTTACTAAACGGTTATGAAGGCGGCGGATATATCCAGTTAAACGAGGGAATGACAGCAACATGGAACGCGGATATAACTATATCCCAGCATTACCGAGTCGGAATATGCATTTGTTCGACAGGCGGTATAATTTCCCTTACCATAGACGGAATAGAACACGGTGCGTATTATATTACGGACGCAGAGGATTTTAAGCAATTTTATCTTAACTACATCTATCTGCGTTCCGGCGTAAATAAAATTGAGTTTAAAGTTATTGAAGGCATAGTTTATTTAGATTACGCATTAGTAACTGACATTGGAACTCTTCCAGAAGAACGTTATACTGTTTCTTCTATTCCGATAAATAAAACTGCCGATGACCGGACTTTAAACGTAATGAGATATCTTACCGAAACTTTCGGTAATAAAATTTTAACCGGACAGCACTGTACGATAAATTCCAACGCTGAAATAAATGCGATATATGCCGTCACAGGAAGATATCCCGCAATCAGGAGCGGCGACCTTGCGAATTATTCGAGAAAATATAACGGAAGCGATAAATCACAAAATAATGAGTTGGAATTGGCTGAAGAATGGGCAAATAAAGGCGGTCTTGTTAACTTTAGCTGGAGTTGGTACGCTCCGGTTTCTGACGGAGATAAAAGCCATTACTTTTCATCTGAAACGGATTTCGACTTAAATAAAGCGTATACTTCAATGGATATTTCTATGTACGAGATAAGTCAAATTGAAGCACATTATGAAGGGGGAGCAATCTCCGCTTCATGTTTGGAAATTATTCGGGATATTGACGACATGGCAGAAAATCTTAAGCGTCTTCGCGATAAAGGAATAACAGTGTTATGGCGGCCGCTTATGCAGGCAGGAATAAAATGGTACTGGTGGGGCGATTGTGAGCCGCGTAGTTATATTTGGCTCTGGAAATTTATGGTTGACCGTATGAACAATTTCCACGGACTTAGTAACCTTATATGGGTTTGGAATGGTGAAGATTATGATTATTATCCGGGAGACGAATACGTGGATATAATAAGCGAAGACATTTATAATATGAGCGATACAAGCAATGTAACCAGATTTGCTTCCACAACACGTTACGGTTCTCGCCGAAAAGCCGCCGCAATGTCTGAATGCGGACTTGTTCCGAACCCTGATGTTCTTTTCCGCGACAACGCACGCTGGCTTTGGTTTTCGCTGTATCGGGGGGATTATCTTGTGGAAGACAGCGGATTTTACCGCGGTGGGATAAACACAAAGGAAAGGCTTAATCATGCTTATAACCATGAAAAAACTATAACCCTTGATGAGCTTAGGATTAATTATCAATAATTTTTAAATTAAACTATTTTAATTATATTTAATAAGAATGTTGTAAATTAAGGGGGTATTGAGATAAACCTGTTTGCATATACCGCATCAAATTCTAAAGGTCGGGTGATCCGCGGTAAGGAAGAAGCTGAAAACCGGTTTGAACTTATTGAAATACTCCGTAAAAAGAATCTTTACTGCACTTCTTATAAGGAAATAAATAAAAAGAAACCGCGAACATTTTTCTATTATAAATTTAAAGCTAAAAAACTATCCTTACTTTGCAGACAACTTGGCATAATGTTATCATCCGGAATAAATCCGTCACGTTCCATACATATCCTGATGATTCAGGAAAAAGACATAAAAGCTAAGAACGTTCTACGTAATGTATATGACGAGCTTCAACGCGGACGTTCTTTTTCTGAAGCACTCGAAAGCAAATCGGGTGTATTCCCTGAATTTATAATTAGTATGGCGGCGGCAGGCGAATCATCGGGTAATCTTGATACAATAATTATGCGTGTAAGCGACCATTACACGAAAGAGGCAAAGCTCAACAACATCATAGCTAAATCGTCATTATACCCGGCAGTTCTGGCTATCCTTATGACAGCCGTAATAACCGTTCTTTTTACATTTATAATGCCTATGTTTATAAAAATGTTCCCGAATCCTGACGATATTCCATTCCTGACAAAAGTTATGATGGGAGTAAGCGATTTTTTACTTAACAAGTGGTATATTGCGGTTGTTTTAATTTTCGCTCCTGTAATTGGTTTCAAAGCTTCTCTTTCTGTTCCTGTCGTCCGTGTTGGTTTTGACAGGTTAAAATGCGTTTTGCCAAAAGTGGGTTTACTGCTTCGTACCATATATACGGCACGTTTTGCACGTACTATGGCTGGATTGTTTTCTTCCGGTGTTCCAATACTTGAATGTATAGAAAAATCTGTTCAAACGCTCGGGAATACTTATATTAAGAAAAAATTTGAGTTTGTGTTGGAAAGCGTCAGGAGAGGCGAAACGCTTTCTTCCGCAATCGAAAAGACAGGAATTTTTGACAGTGTTTTTGTTTCCTCCCTATATATTGGCGAAGAATCCGGTCGTCTTGATGAAATATTATTGAAAAGTGCGGATTATTATGACGAAGAAGCCGATACCGCTGTTAGCAAGCTTGTTTCGCTAATGGAACCGCTTTTGATTATAGTTATGGGTATTATTATTGCAATTGTTTTGGCATCTGTATTTCCTGCTCTTTACGGCTCTTTTGACGCGATAGCACAGTAACGATAATAATTGCATAAAAATACAGGTGTTTTGAAATGTTTTTAGCTATTTAATTACACGTAGATTATTTATATTTTCTACGTGACGGTAAACTGTAGGGGCGAACAGTGTTCGCCCGTAAATTCGCACAACATGGCGGTTACAACGGGCGAACACTGTTCGCCCCTACAAATCTATACCGTACCTAATAAGCATTTTATACAATAAACTGAACAGTAACAAATAAATAAGGAATAATTTCATGAAAAAAGCGATTTTACTTATTACAATTCTTGCGTTTGCATTAACACTCACCGCGTGTAACAACGATGAACCTTTAAGTCAATCAAAAGATTCGTCGGTTACTGAAACAACCGAACCTATTTATGAAACGGTATCTGACCCGAAAACCTATTTAAAAACCCACTTTGATAATATTACCATCGACGGTTCTACGTCAATGATACCGCTTCATCAGTCACTTCATGATTTGTTCAGTTCCTCTGCTCTTAACTGGAAAATAACACATTCAAAAACTGTGGATTCCTTTGAAAAATTTATAACCGGAGAAAATGATATACTGTTTGGCGTTGATTTTAGCGATGAACTGCTTGAACAAGCGTCAAATTCAGGTGTAGACCTTCAAAAACTACCGATTACCCGTGAAGCTTTTGTATTCGTTGTAAACGTGCATAACCCTGTTAAAGATTTAACTGTAGAGCAGATTAAAAGTATATACAGCGGCGAAATAACCAACTGGAACGAAGTCGGCGGCGATGATGAACCAATAACAGCATTTCAACGCAACGAGGACAGCGGTTCGCAGATTCGTATGAACAAGTTCATGGGCGATGTTCCGCTCATGAGCAAGAACACCATATATATTAATCAAATGGGTAGTGTAATTGAACAAGTCGGTGATATGGAGATAGGCAAATACTCAATTGCATATAATATGTACACTTTTACAGAAAAGCAGTATTTCGACGACAGCAAGAACGTACAGCTTCTCAGTGTTAACGGTGTGAAACCGACCGATAAATCTGTGTTCGATGATAGTTATCTCATTGTGATATATAACTATCTCTATTATGATGCGAACAATGAAAAAGCTGTTGAATTTGCAAAGAATTTATATTCTTACTTAATGAGCGATGAAGGTCAAAAGCTGATTGCAGAATCCGGATATGTTAATTTGAATTTAAATTACGAGCGTAATAAAAATATATTACGTAATAATTACACTCTGCGTGAATATGACCATGAAAAATATATAGGTGTACACAATCTTGATAGAACAGAATTTTATGACGCAGATGAAGACGGAAATCTCTTGATTTTTACAAATTATGCCGATTATTATTTACGGGGTCAATATTCAGAATTTAAAGACAACCAAAATGTCCGGAATTTCCTGACATTATTACAAAACTCTAAAATGCAGTTAAGTTCGTGGAATCCTCATATATCTGAAGACTTTATAAGGCTGTTTCCTTGGGCAAGTGCTGCTTACGAGGAGCATCATATATTTAATTTCAAATATGAAGGCAAATACTATTTTTGCTTAAAATACTACTTTCAAGAAGATAAATACATTTTAGAAACATTAAGTCAAGATAGTTATAACAGCTTTTCAGATCATTTTGAAAAATATTACAGCGAGTATTTAAACGATTATGAAACAGATTTGAAAACAGAGATTACGCTCGAGGACTTCAGCAAACTGTACTTTAATACTGGTGGGTTTAGTTCGGTTCTTGCCGAAATGTATAATCTTGAGGTAACAGACGAGATTTCCTATATACGTGACGGTATAAATTTTTCAATGGGATTCTTCAAACCGTTTTAATAAATTAAAATAAGGATTTTAAACTATGCTTTCTTTTGACATTACGGATAAACATATCAGGCTTGTCGAAGGTAATCTTGTTAAAAACAAACATGCCAAGGACAAGCTTGACGGAAAGAAAATTATAATAAACCATACAGATTTATGCGAAATACCGACAGGTGTTGTTGAAAACGGATATATTTTGGAACACAGAGAGCTAGCCGGTATAATAATTGAGATGTTTAAATCAAGTAAAGTAAAAGAAAAAGCCGCTACAGTTTGCATTAATTCAAGCTCTATTCTGTATAAAGAACTCACGCTTCCCCGACCGCGTGCATCCGGAGAATATGCAGAATGGATTATAGAATCAATGATTCGTAATGCTATGTCTGTTTCTGATGAATATATCATTACATATACCATAACAGGAGAAACGGTGGAAAACAAATCGCGAATGTACAGAATAACCGCCGCCGCTTGTCCCCGCACTTTGATTTACGGATATATTAAATTGTTCAAACGAACACAATTTAAGCTTAAGAATATATATGCAGGAAACACGTGTATGGTGCGTTTTATACGGAAATCATATTCTTTAATTGATTGTATGTATATACAAGTTTTCCACGATTCTGTCAGTATTAATCTTTATCAAGATGGCGGGATTCCTTTTTCAAGTTTTATCAAGTTTAACGCTGCCGACTACAATGATAAACCTGATTATTTATATCCGGCTTTATTTGACAACCTTTTTAGGATAATTCATTTTCTTGAACAACAAACTACAGTAAAAGAAATACAATATTGCGGTATTATTCAGGATAATGACGCTTTACAAGATACTTTAAACCGTTTGAATATACCAATAAGAAAAATACCTATTCCGACCGTGCTTGGAATTAAAGAAAAACGAGAATTTGACTATCTTTTATATACTGCTTTACTAGGTGCGTTTTATAAAACCGATAAAAAAACAGAGAACATTAACCTTTTAAAACATGCTAAAGTCAAGAACGTTTATTTAAATAAGAACTTCCTCACCGCAGCGGTCATAACGGCCGCTGTTTGTGTATGTGCAATTTTCGGAGCATATCGTTATACCGAAATTTTAAAAGATTGCACCGAAAATGAATATAAATCTGCTCAAATGGAGTATGATTTACTTCAATATGAAGATAAAATCCGTTCGATAGACCGGAAAAAATCCGATATAAACAGCTTTAACGCTTACAGCGAAAAAGCGGAAATGGCAAAAATATTGTTCGATTTCCAACCTAAGATGACATCAGATATAATGTTAAAATTAAAATCAATGCTTCTTCCGGGAATGACTATTGCAGATAACGTAAATGTAACAGGTTACAATGTTAGCGCGGTATTTTGTTGTTCTTTACCCGAACAACCCGCACTTTATACAGAAGCTTTAGCACAACAGGGTTATTTTGAAAATATCCGTTTCTCGGGTTACGAATCTGTTGAGTCAAAAGAGACAGAAATAGAATCTGTTTTGTATACATTCAACTTAACCATGCGTATTAAGGGAGGCAATCTGTTTGAAGCCGAGTAAATTAAAAAAAAGCATTGTACTTGTTTTTATCGCTGTATCGGTGCTTGGTTTTGGGTTTGTACTTTTTATTTATCCAAATATCGAAGCATTGCAAAACGCATACAAGCTTTTATCCGAAAAAAACGAACAAATATCTCAAGCATTACTTGTTTTAGAAGAAATCGAACAGCTTGATACTCTTTATACAGATGCAGTCAAAAAAGCAATATTGACGCAAGAAAATTTTTATCCCGAAATGACAACTGTTGAAGCAGTCAGAGAGGTTCAACGAATTTTGAACGAAGCATTTAACGGTCAAGAACAAACCAACTACACAGAAACAGGTATACAGATAAGTCCTTTATCCGCAACTACCCTTGCTGTATACCGTTTACCCATAAACTCCGATGTCGATTATGATATTAGACAATATTCCTTTTTGCAAAGGGATAATCAGGAGGAAAGTGATACTTCAGAGATTACACTCAAAGAAGCATTTGAATTTATACACAATAAAAATATTACATCAGAAGAACGGAAATATTTGCTTCATGTTATACGTGAATTACTTATTGGAGAAAGCGTTGAAGTCGGTGTAATAAATGCAAGTTTTACTCTCAAGTTAACTTATAATGAATATTTATATTTCATGGACTATATATGTATGTTGCCGAAAGCGGCTTCATTCTCTAGCATAACATTCAAGTCTGACTCCGCACTAGAATCAGAAACTAGGGAAGATTACCATTTTAGTTTAGACTTTTATGTAATCAAAGAAATGGAAATTAACTAATATTATGCTTAAAGTAAAATAAGGATATATTATGTCGAATAATAACAATCAAAATCCACACTCTATAAAAAATTTAAAAAATCAAAATGGCAGTATTATGTTTATTGTGCTTGCTACAATGACTGTGCTTATAGTTATGGCGGGAGTTCTGCTTTATACATTGAATGCGGAAATGCAAATCTCATATGATAAAGTGAAGTCAGAACAAGCTTATCAAGCCGCTCTTTCTGTCAGTGACTGGTTATTTGACTATTTTAATACATACACAGGTATTGTTATTGGTTCGTCATATGAAGATGAAGCATTGAAAAAGGAAAACGAACTGCTTTATGAAATGATGCAATTAGAGTTGAACGGACAAAACACACTCACAACCGGAAAGATTTTATTTCCGGTTCTTAACGAATACGAGTATAATAGTGAATATCAGTATGAAATAGAAATAAAACGCATAGAAGCCGAAAAAGCCGATACAGAAACAGAAAAATATTTTTCTTTTGAGATAACGACTTATGTGTATATAGGAGAAGAAAGTTCGGTACTTACCAGAATATACTCCTTTAACAGGATGAAAGGTTAAAATTATAAAATCGGCAAACAGTTAGTTTTTCGATATTATCGAATATAAAGGATTGATTTTTGTGTTTGGTTATGTTAATATTATTATTAAACTTTATATAATGTTTATAGTTTCGCATCTATGTTTACCGCCTCTATTAAGGCGGTGGGTTCAATTAACCAAACAAAGCGGCGAGTTTAATCTCCCGTTTCGTTGCAACTCAATTTGCCGTTAAAGCGGCAGACGACTAAAGCCGTCTCTTTCGCTAAAGCGAAAAAAATTGAGTTTAAATAAAAATAAGAATAAAGGTGTTTTAATGGAAAAAATTAGACTTGGGAAAACAAATTTAATGGTTACCCGAACTTCGTTTGGAGCGCTTCCTATTCAACGAAGAAACACAGAGGACGCAATAAAAATATTAAGAAGAGCATATAATGCAGGTATAAATTTTTTTGATACCGCCAGAGCATATAGCGATAGTGAGGAAAAAATCGCTTTGGCGTTTCCGCCTGAAATACGTAAAAATATTATTATAGCAACAAAAACAACAGCAAAAAATGCTGAAGATTTTTGGGAGCAATTAAATTTAAGCTTAGAAAAATTGAATACGGATTACATAGATATTTTACAATTTCATAACCCCGAGTTTGTTCCTTACGCTGGCGGAAGTGACGGATTGTATGACGCTGTAATGGAAGCTAAAAATTTGAAAAAAATTCGTCATATAGGAATTACAAATCACCGAATTAAGGTGGCGTTTGAAGCTGTTGAAAGCGGAATTTACGATACATTGCAATATCCGTTTAGCTTGCTTGCAAGCGAAGATGATGTCAGACTTGTTCGGCTTTGTAAGGAAAAAGATGTTGGATTTATTGCTATGAAAGCGTTATCGGGAGGTTTGATTACTAATGCTGTACCAACTTTTGCATATATACGTACTTTTGAAAACATAGTTCCTATATGGGGAATACAACACGAACATGAATTAGAACAATTTATACAGCTTGAAAAAAATCCGCTTATTTTGGATAATAAAATGCAAGAATTAATAAATGCAGACAGAGCAGCTTTGTCTACGGATTTTTGCCGGGATGTGGTTATTGTCTACCTTGCCCTGCTAACATAGAAATAAATATGGCAGCGAGAATTTATTATTTTATTACTCGTTCACCTTATAAATATTTTATTGGAGAAGAATATCAAAGGCAAATGGCAAAGGTTGACGATTGCATTAATTGTGGCGAATGCCGTTCCCGTTGCCCCTATTCGTTGGATACACCTGTTTTACTTAAAAAGCAGTATGAACTTTATAAACAATTTGTTAAACAGCATGAAAATGAAATTTAAAATTTTCTCATCATTTTTATATTATCATTATCAAGGGATTTTAAAATCTCCCATTATTAAGTAGATAAGCAATCAAATATAAAGAATAAAAAATAAAATAAATTTAATAATATTTTATAAAAGGATATTCATATGTTTAAAAAAATATTATACATTTTGGTTATGTTAGTACTATGTTTATCATTGCTTTCGGGCTGCACTTCACAACTCGATATACCAACTACGTCTGCAACAACATCAGTACTTGAATTGACAACAACACCAAAAACCACATCTACCATTGAATCCACAACAGAACCTATGCAATCGCCATATAAAGAATTAATTGAAGATACAATTTTAAGTTCAGGCAACAACACACGTATAAAAAACATAATTGAAAAAGCCAGAAACGGCGAACAAGTCAACATCGCATGTATCGGCGGTTCTGTTACCGAGGGTTATCTTGCCAATCCTAATGACAACTGCTACGCTAATCAATTTTATAAAATGTTTAAGAATCAATACGGAAAGGACGATGGTGCCAACGTAAAATTTACCAACGCAGGGATGTCCGGTACGAATTCTGCGATAGGATGGATTCGTTACGAACGTGATGTAACTAAAGCACTTGGAGGTAACCCTGATATCTTAGTTATCGAGTTCGCAATCAACGATTATGAGGATAAATCCATTACCAACGGTGCAGCGTTAGAAAGTATGGTTCGGGACGTATTATCGTTACCGAATCAACCGGCTATTATTTTTCTATTCAGCACGAATTGGGATTGGGGAAACTTGCAAGATCTTCATATACCGATTGGAAACGCTTATGATTTGCCTATGGTCAGTATACATAACAGTGTGAAAATGCATATTGGGAACGGAGATATTGCTAAAGATGATTTTTTCTTAAGTGATAATGACCACCCTACCAGTTACGGGCATAAAGTTATGGCAGACGCTCTGATGTACTGTGTAGACAAGCTTGACAAAGAAACTGTGGCAGAGAAAGATATCACAATGCCGGAAACACCGGTGATTGTAAACGGAATGAATTATCAGGGAATGGAAACTATTTATCAAGGTGAAACACTACCTAACAATCTGAAGCTTACCTTAGGAAGTTTTACAGAAGTAGATTTTGTAACAGGTACATTTGAGTATAACGGACAGCCAAAGTATCCGGCTAACTGGAAATATACCAAAACAGCTAATGAACCTTTTATCATTGAAGTAAATTGCAAGAACATGTTGTTGGTATATAAATCTGCTGATGGTTATGGCAAAGCGGATATTTACTTAGATGGTGTAAAATTAAAAACGATAGATGCAAGCATGGGTGGCGCATGGAACAATGCAGTAGCCGCGTTGCTGTTTAACGAAACAGAGTCGATGAACCACAAAATAGAGATAATAATGGCTGACGGCAGCGAAAATAAAGGATTTACTATTTTTTCGTTTAGTTATACGGAATAACAGCGAATAGAGAATAAAATAAATCTACTAAAATTTTTATTAATCAAAAACAGGTTATAAAATAATTAAAAATAAAAGTGCTGTTTCAAGTATTAATATATACTTATTCACGTCCTTCCAAAAACCACCTACAAGGCTTTATATTATTTTATGGCTAACCCATCATTTAATATGATGGGTGGTTTTTTTATTTTATCAAAATAATAACCGCTTTATCTAACAAAGCACTCCTTCGGTATCTTATCATCTCTCAATCCTTTAAAAACAGGTTGACGTAATCCGCCATGCGGTGTTTTCTCCATATATTGTACAGTACAAACAAGTTCCGGTTCTATCCAAATTGAATCAATAAATTCGGGGAAATCGCAATAGAAATTTTTCGGCACTCGTTTTTGTGAAGATATTATTTTAAAATCATTTCTTGAAACACCCATAGCGACATGGCTTTGATAAACAAGACTTTCGTTTTTATAACTACCTAAAATTAAACTCGTAATACCTTGTTCTTTAGCGAAATAACCGCAAATTATAAAATCTTCATCATGAAGTGCTTTTATCTTTATCCAATCCTTGGTACGTTTTCCGAAATAATACTTACTATCTATGTGCTTAGCGACGATTCCTTCCAGACCTTGTTGCTTCGCTATTTTAAAATAAGCTATACCTTTCGTTTCAATATACCGTGATAATGCAAGTTTCGGCGTTTCGGTTACAATGTCAAATAATATTTTTTTGCGTTCAATAAGCGGTAAATCTGTAATTTGTTTGTCATCATAGTAAATAATATCAAACGCCGTAAAACTAACCGGAATTTTTTTTGAAGCCATTTCTATCATAAAGGGGTTAGACATAAGACTTCGACGTTGTACTTCATAAAAATCGGGTTTTCCGTTAATCAATGCCACCAGTTCCCCATCAAGAATACAACGATTTTTTACTTGTTTATTTATTTCTGAGAGCTCCGGATAAATTGCATTAAGTCGCTTGTTGCGTTTATTCCGCAATTCGCATTCTGTATCGCTCAAATAAGCTAAACAACGTATACCGTCAAGTTTTAACTCGTAAATGTATTCCGAATTGTCGAAAGGAACATTATTTTCAGCAATAAGCATGGGTAAAACATTCTTTTTAATAAAAATATCCATTATGCTTTTTTATTAGCAAGCTCAAGGCTTTGTCTTAACGCTTCCATGAGGTCAATAATGGTTGTTTGTTTTTCTTCCGGTTCTAAAATTTCCTTACCTTCGATTTTGTTTTGTATCATATCTTTCAACTTTTTTTGATATTCATCATGATAATTTTCCGGGTCAAAAGGTTTATCCATAGAAGAAATAAGAATTTTCGCCATTGAAAGTTCCGCGTCCGAAACCTCCGGCTTTTTATATCCCTGCGGCAGTATCTTGATTTCTTCCTCGTAAAACATTGTTTGAATTAAAATACCTTCTTCACGCGGAATAATGGCAAGCAGAGTTTCCTTTGTACCTAAAACGGTTTTAGCAATTGCGATTTTTTGTTCCTGCATTAACGCTGTACGGAGCAGTTCGAACGCTTTTTCGCCGCCTGTTTCCGGTACTGCGTGATAGGTTTTTTCGTAATATATAGGACTTATCTGATTAAGATTTGCAAAATGCAGGATTTGCATGGATTTTTCTTTTTCTGTCTTAATCTTTTCGGTATCTTCGTCACTTATGGTTACATACTTTTCTTTTTCGTATTCAAAACCTTTTATTATATCTTCTGTTTTTACTTCCTTGCCGCAATGACCGCAGGTTTTTTTATATCGGATACGCTCGTTATCTTCTTTGTGAAGTTGATTGAAATGTATATCTATGTCTTGAGTCGCTGTATGCAGAGTTATTGGTATATGCACTAAACCGAATGAAATTGCGCTTTTCGTTGCCATAATTTTTTACTTCCTTATCTTTTAGAAGTTGTTCTCATAGGTGGAAGTGACGGAAAATCCGCCAATTATACGGTGATTTTTTCTATGAGAACATCTTCTTACATATTATTATTTCATAAATTGATATAATAATGCATAAAAGCAGGTTTTAAATTATACAATCTTTGTATTTTAAACATCATAAAAACGCTTGTCCTTTCATACAATTTAAAAAACGTATAAAGGGACAGGCATAAAAATTGAAAATAATTAATATTATCGAATTTTTAAATGAAAACATATTCTGGGGTTTACCCGCGTTGGCTCTTTTTATAGGAACAGGTGTTTTTTTTACGGTGAAACAGCGTTTTTTCCAGTTTAACCTTATAAAAATATTTAAAGAAACGCTTTTTTATAAAAACAAAGAGTTAACGAACAAAGATAATATAAGGATGGGTCTAACTCCGTTCCAAACCCTAACAAGCACTTTAGCTGTTACTCTGGGTACAGGTAATATTGTCGCATTAGGAGCAGCTATTGCTTTAGGAGGTGCAGGAGCGGTTTTTTGGATGTGGGTTTCGGCTTTTTTAGGAATGGCGACTGCTTATGCGGAAAATTTCATTGGAATGAAACATCGCTGTCATAAAAAAGACGGAAGCAGTTACGGGGGAGCTTTTTTTTATATTGAAAAAGCTCTTGGAAAAGGTTGGGGAAAATTCTTTGCGTTGTGCTGTGTTCTTACCGGTCTTGGCATGGGTAACATGACTCAAATTAACGCTCTATCAACATCGATGAAAAGCAGTTTCAACACGCCTGTATGGCTCTCCGGAATAATGGCGGCTGTATTGGTCGGCTTTTTTGTTTTCGGTGGTGCGGTTTTTTTGGGTGAAGTTACAGAAAAGGTTATTCCTATTATATCGGGCCTTTATATATTAGGTTGTCTTGCGGTTATCCTTTCGCGTTTTGAATTGATACCCGGTGTTTTCCTGAATATACTAAGTGAAGCGTTCAACGTAAATGCGATTGGCGGAGGGATTCTTGGCTCTGTAATGATGAGGGGTATGAGCTGGGGATTCCGGCGCGGTATTTTTTCAAACGAAGCAGGACTTGGGAGTTCGGTTATACTAAACTGCATGTCAAGGGAAAAATCGGCGGAAAGACAAGGCGTGTGGGCAATGTTGACGGTATTTTTTGATACGATAATCATGTGCAGTTTAACAGCTTTCGCAATTCTTCTGACAGGTGCGGATAAAATTAGCGATGCAGATAGTGCGGGTACAGGTTTGGCGGCTCTTGCTTTCAGTTCGGTTTTTGGTGATTATGCGGATATGTTCGTTACAATTTGCATAGCGTTGTTTGCGATATCAACTGCGGCGGGCTGGTCGGTTTTCGGAGCAGCAAGTATTGAGTATATTTTTGGCACTCGTTTTATAAAACCATTTTTATTTGTTTTCATTGCGTGTTGTTATATCGGTGCTGTTACAAATCTCGAAATAATTTGGGGAATAGCTGATATATTTAACGGCGTGATGGCGATACCGAACCTTGTTTCGCTTTTAATTTTAGGTTCAACGCAAAAAATGCAGGATTAATGTGATAATCTTGCAAAAATATGAACTGCTTTTCTAATAATTTCGTGAAAGGTATTGACCCGTTGTTAAAAATAGTATATAATTAACAGTATAACTAGATATAGGCAGTGCAAGCCAGTATAAATCAAAGCTAACATGTTAATTAAATATACTACTTAACGAAATAAACGCTCAATACTGCGTTTTGCATGGATTTTATATAAACGTTTATGAAGTTAAATAGTATAATGAATAATAAAGGAGAAACTATATGGCAAATTTAACGAAAAATCCAAATGTTTTAAAATGGGTAGAGGAAATGCAGGCTCTCACCAAACCGGACAAAGTTGTCTGGGTTGACGGCAGCGACGAACAACTCAAAGCATTACGCGACGAAGCATTGGCAAGCGGTGAAATCCAGCTTTTAAATCAGGAAAAACTTCCCGGTTGCGTATATCATCATACCGCGGTTAACGATGTTGCACGTGTTGAGGATAGGACATTTATCTGCACAAAGACTAAGGAAGAAGCAGGTCCTAACAATAACTGGAGCGACCCGAACGAAATGTACGCAAAACTTACCCCGATGTTCGATGGCGTAATGAAGGGTAGAACGATGTATGTTATCCCTTATTCCATGGGTCCTATCGGTTCTCCCCTTGCAAAAGTAGGCGTTGAGCTTACCGATTCTATATACGTTGTACTCAACATGGACATTATGACAAGAATAGGTGTGAATGCGTTCAAGAACCTCGGAGACGTTTCTAACGACTTTGTTCGCGGACTTCATTCAAAAGCCGATATAGACGCAGAAAACCGCTACATTACACATTTCCCTGAAGATAATACCATATGGTCGATAAATTCCGGTTACGGCGGAAACGTTCTGCTCGGCAAAAAGTGTTTTGCTCTCAGAATCGCTTCTTATCAGGGCTGGAAAGAGGGCTGGATGGCAGAACATATGCTCATTCTCGGTATTGAGAAGCCAAACGGTGAAGTTAAATATGTTACAGCCGCATTCCCGTCAGCTTGCGGAAAAACCAATCTCGCCATGCTCATTCCGCCGGAGGGATATAGCAAAAAAGGTTATAAAGTTTGGACTGTCGGTGACGATATTGCTTGGCTTAAAAAAGGCGAAGACGGACAACTTTACGCTATAAATCCCGAAAACGGATTTTTCGGAGTTGCTCCCGGAACAAACGTTAAATCGAATTTTAACGCACTCGAAAGCACAATGAAGAATACTATATTTACAAACGTTGCTCTTAACAACGACGATATGACTGTTTGGTGGGAAGGTCTTGACAAGAACCCGCCTGTAAACGCTACCGAATGGAAAGGCGCAAAGGTTAACGGTCCTGAATATATCGCAGAGGGCGGTAAACTGGCTCATCCCAACTCCCGATTCACTGCACCTGCCCGCAACTGCCCGTGCATTTCCAAAGAATTTGATAATCCGAAAGGTGTTCCTGTTTCCGCAATGGTATTCGGCGGTCGCCGTGCAAAGACTGCTCCGTTGGTATATCAGGCGTTTGATTGGAATCATGGGGTGTTTGTAGGCTCTATCATGGCAAGCGAAACTACAGCAGCCGCTATGAGTGCGGTTGGAGTTGTTCGCCGCGACCCGATGGCTATGCTGCCTTTCTGCGGTTATAACATGGCTGATTATTGGGCACACTGGTTTAAAATGGGTGCAGAACTTGGCGATAAAGCTCCTAAGATATTCAACGTAAACTGGTTCAGAACAGACGACGAAGGCAATTTCATTTGGCCGGGATTTGGCGATAACATGCGTATTCTTGACTGGATTATCGAGCGTGCTGACGGAAACGCTGACGCTGTGGAAACCAGTATCGGTTACGAACCGAAACCCGAAGATATAAATATCGAAGGTCTTGAAGAAGAAGGAATTACTCTTGACGTTGTTAAGGAACTGTTGAATGTTGATAAGGACCTTTGGAAAGAAGACGTAAAAGGTATTAAAGAATTTTACGCAAAATTCGGCGACAGATTGCCGGAAGAGCTTAAAAATCAACTCGCGGCTCTTGAAGAAAGACTCGGATAGTTTATTATAATTTAGTTTTTAAAAATAGTATTTTAGTCAAAAACAAAGATGGTGTTCAGCCATCTTTGTTTTTAATTTTATTTACTTAGTTTATTTTACATAATCGAAGTAAGCTGTTATTACCGTGTTTTCTAACTTTTTTCTTACTTCATCGTTTATAGGGTGTACGGAATTTTGATAATTTCCGCCAGATAGACGACTAGGCATTTCTAAGTATATTTTGTTATTGGTTTGAACAATTTTTACATCATGAATTACAATTTCATCGTCCAGTGTTATTGATACTATTGCTTTCAAGTTGCTTTTTGCAATTATTTTTCTAAATTTTATTTTTGTTATGTTCATTCAATCCTCCTCTTAATTGTATAAGGTTATTATATAGTAAAATATACAAAATGTCAATTGTACAAGATTAACTATATACGGTTAAAAAAATTATAATTATATATAAAATATAGTTAAGGAAGAATAAAATGACATTGACTGAAACGATTAAGATTAGAATTGAAAATTTATGCAAAGAAAAGGGAATTACATATAATAAACTTTCATATATATGCGGTATGAGTCAATCTACATTAAGCAATATTTTAAATGGTTATATAAAAAAGCCTACCGTTTCCACAATAAAAAAAGTATGTGACGGACTTGAAATTACGCTTGCAGAATTTTTTGACACAGAAGAATTTAACAATCTTGAACAGGAAATAGTATAATATATACGGGACACTTAATCAAGTGTCCCGTAATAAATATAAAGATTAATATTTTACAACTGTAAATTATAAGAGCTGTATAAAATATAATTTAAAAATTAATCTATAATCAATTATAAAAATCTGTAACTAACCATGAATAAACGTTGTTTTTATTATTTTCTTTTTTTAACAGCAATCCATACTTCAGATATTTCATCGGGATAATCACCGTCGCCGCATGGATATACCTCTAATTGATATTCTGCCGGTTCATATTCAGATGTCGGAAAAAATTCCGAATATATTTTTTTATATATATCATCGTCAGCAGTATTTTTACCGTCGCCGAAACTAATACAACGGAATTTTATCCAGATTCGGTTAGGTAGTTCTTTTATTAAAAACCCTTCCGGAATAAATTCACTGTTATAGGGAGTACCGATATAATATAAATAGCTTTTACCATCGTAAGTTGCTCCATCGGCAATTCCGATATGTTCCTTATCCGGTGAGGTTGAACGATTCGTTAATTCTTTCAGAGTTCCATCCTCACGGCATTTATTCCAAAACAAATTAACTTTTACATCTCCAATAATCTGCTTTTCACATTTTACAAGCATCTTAAAATTATTTATTTCTTCAATCTTGTAATCCATAATGCTCCCGCCTTCTAAAATAACTTTAATTGATAAACGCGAATAAATTTTCATAGTGGATTTTTTAATCTCCGAGGGTAATACACCGTGGAAACGTTCAAATGCTCTTGAAAAACTATCCGGAGTAGTATAGCCGTATTTCAATGCGATTTCGATGATTTTTGCTTTGTTTGCTTGTAAATCAATGGCGGCGAGACTTAATCTTCGGTTACGGATATATTCACCTAAAGTAACTCCGCTTAAAACAGAAAAGATTCTTTGGAACTGGAAAGCCGATATACAGGCTTTTTTGCAATTTCTTTATAATCCAATTCTTCCAATAAATTATCTTCTATATATTCAATTGATTTTTGTATTCCGTTTATCCAATCCATTATTATCTCCTTGGTAATATTCTGCTATTATTATACATAAAAAATTATATTTTGTCCCGACTTTTTTTGCATAATAATATCTGTTTTTTATTTTTTAAACACGAAAAATTTAAATTATTATTATGAAAACAAATGTTTGGCTTTTATCATATTATTTGTTTTATAAAAAATCAAGCAGGGATAAAGCATGGGAATAAAAGATGCGGGCAACATATAGTTGATACCATTATTTCCTTTAAAAAAACTGTCGTTAATTAAACGACAGTTTTTTATATTAATGTAATTATAGTCAATTAGAAAACTTAAAACAAGATAACAAATCACGTAATGTTCTTGATTGATTTAACAATTCATCTGCGATTGCCGCAGTTTCTTCTGTGTTAGTTAAATTATTTTTTATAGTGGAAGATATATCTTCGATAGCGTGAGAAACCTGTGACGCAGAGACGGCTTGTTCTTCGGATGCTTTTGAAATATAGCTAATTGAATCAACCACAACATTTGAATGTTTTAATACATCATCTAATGAATTTGACATCATACCGGAGAGTTCTACGCCTTCGTCTACAAGGCGAATTGATGTTTCGATAAGTTGTGAGGATTGCTTGGCGGCTTCTGCGGATTTTGTTGCTAAGTTTCTGACTTCGCTGGCAACAACAGCAAAACCTTTTCCGTGTTGTCCTGCTCTCGCTGCTTCAACAGCGGCATTTAATGCAAGTATATTTGTCTGGAAAGAAATTTCGTCGATTATTTTTATTATTTTTGAGATTTGCAATGAAGAATTGTTTATTTCACTCATTGAAACAGATAATTTTTTCATATGTTCGGCACTTTGGTCTATAGCTTTTTTCGTTTCGCTCGAAGCTCTGTTGGCGTCCTTGGCACTTTCCGCCGTATCGTTTATCTGTGTTGTCATTTGACTTATCATTGATAAAAGTGTTTCTGCACATTCTGCTTGATTGTTAGAGCTAAGTGCTAAATCTTGGGAATATTCCGCGATTTGATTTGAACCCGAATCTATCTTAATTGACGATTCGTTTATTTTGCTTAAAATACTGTTTAAAGTTTTAATTATGTTATTTATAGATGATTTTAACGGAATAAAATCACCCAAATATTCGCCATCTATTTTATGGGTCAAATCATTTTTTTCTATTGCTATTACAGTATCTTTTATATTATCAATATAGTTCCCTAAATTTCCGATAGTTTTATTTAAAGAATTTGATAATTTCCCTATTTCGTTCTTCGATTTTAACTTAGGAATTTCTGACTTTAAATCACCTTTCGATAATTTTTCTAAACGGCTGGCAACCTTGCCTATAGAACCGGCTATCGGGCTTGCGAAAAACAAAGCAAAAATAATTCCCGCTATTATAAATATAATGAGTAAGACAATGGTTATGGTAAACGATTTGTTATATCCATTCATAAAATCGTCAATATATACGTCTAATATTAATGTCCAGTTATCTGTACCTTCGATAGTCGAATAATAAATAAATTGGTTTCTGCCATTATATGTAAAAATTTCAGAAATACCGCTTTCCTTTGAAGTTATAGCTTTGTTTATAGCAGCGGCATATTCTGCTCCATCAGTTTCTTCTTTTAAAAAGTCTAATAAATTAATCTGATTTTCAACAAATGACTTATCGGTATGTGCAACGTATAATCCTTTATTGTTTATTATTGATGTAATGCCGTTTGCACCTATTTTAACATCAGATATCATTTCTGAAAAAGTATTTAATTCAACTGTACCGGCAAAAACTCCGCTAAAGTTGTATTTTTCATTGATAGCGGGAGTTGAAATAAAAAACTGCCATATTTCCGCAAGCTTACTAAAAACCGGTTCGTTGATATAGGTTTCTCCCGCAAGCGCTCGTTTTACATATTCCCTTTCGCTAAGATTAAAACCGTCATATGTAGAACCGTTTTTATCGACAATTACAAAATCGGAAAAATCGGTAGTTTCAGCGATTTTTTTATATTCGGCATTTAACTCATCAACATCAAAATGAAAACTTGAATACATATCTTGGAGAGCAAGTGAACGCAAAATCTGCATGTACGAATCAATTTTATTAGAGATGATATTACAGTTGGCTATTCCGGCTTCAATCGCCTGTGATTTCGCCGAATCTATAGAATTATTATAAAGCATATTCAAGGAAAAAATACTGAGAATTGCGGTAATAGATAATACAAGAAACAGTATAATCGAAATAAGTTTAATTTTTAATGATTTAAACATAGCAATCCTCCTAAAGTAACTTATTAGTAACTATAATACTGCATTTTTTACAAAATGTCAATAGAATAGTTGATAATTTTGTAGAAATTGCTGATTTAATTTAGTAAATATTACATTGAAAATATTGTTTAATGATTACCTAAAACATTTATTTTACGGTTTCGCTGTTAAGCATTATAAGAATAATCCTATCATATCAGTTCAAATCCATTTTATTTCCAAATAAATAATAAAAACTCCGCTCCCGCTTGATTTTATAAAATCAAGCAAGAACAGAGTTTCTGTCCTACATTAACATTTTTAAAATTAAATAATTAATTAACAATCAATAAATTTTATATTTTTACTATTCTGTTTCGTAATAGCTAGCCGGGGGATTAGTATTATTTTTGCTTGTATCGGTTTCATTTCCGTCCAGTACAAGGAAAGGATTCACTCCGTCGCTGACAACTTGCGGTAAAATACCGTTCCAATTGGTGATTTTTAAGTAATCTATGTAGTTGGGGTTGTTTACAAGTTGTTGTGCGATAAGCTCGATAGCCTTTGCTTCCGCTTCTGCTTTAATTGCAATCGCCTTAGCTTCTGCCGCTGCCGCTATTTCTACACTGTCAGCGTCTGCTTGAGCCGCAATTACAACCTGCTTGCCTTCTTCCTCACGTTCACGCGTTTTGTTTTCCATTTTTAAAGCATCCTGTGCGGCTATAACCTTAGCTTGTATTGAAGCTTCAAATGCTTCGTCAAAATTTAGGTTTTCCAATGCGAATGCTGATACAATAATACCTTCCGAAGCTAATTCCTCTGTTAATTCCGCTTGTATCGCAGTTTGCACTTCGGAACGTGATTGAACAAGTACTTCAGCTTTTACTTTACCTATCTCGTTCTTAGTTATTTTGGCTACATTTGGTACAAGAAGCTTTGTCTCGACGTTTGATATGCCTACATTACGTATGATTTCCGATAATCTTGTTTGGTCGTAATAATAGTTAAGCTTCAGATTAAGCTTTCTTACTGTCTGCGTATCACTGGTATAAGCTTCTACTTCAACAGAATATACTTGGTTTCTTGTATCAACCTGCTGTATTTCTTCAATAAAGGGAAGGTGGAAATTCAATCCGGCTGTTAAATCTGAAGTTAAAATTCTTCCTAATTGGTATTTTACCCCGATAAAACCTTCATTCACTATTGTGAAGCAATTAAACAAGACAATAAGTACCGCAATTGTAATTATACTTATTACTGTTATAAAACCTATTCTTTTATTGCTCATGTTTGGTTTAAAATTTTTTCCGTCGTTTGTTGAAAATTTAATATCACTCATAATATTATATACTTTCCTTTCTGACATAATATATTTATTGTAAATGTAAATGCTATTTACATTGTAACATATTATTTAAAAAAGTCAAGTGAAAATTTAATGAATAATTTGTGTTACGCATACTTATTTTCAAGTTAAAAACGAATAATATTGATTATGATTTTATTTCTTTAAATTCAAACGGATTTCCGTGACCCGGATAAATTGTTTTTATTTTAAATTTTTTTAACTTTTCTACACTCGCAGATAATTGTTTAAAATCGTAAGCGTTTGCAACTAGAGCCGGTTTTTTATTATTTGAAAAGGTATCACCCGCTATTAAATCTCCGTCTTTTGTCAGAATCGCAACCGAACCTTTTGTATGACCGGGAAGATGAATAATGCTAGCATCCACACCATACGGCGAAAAATCAAAACCGTCTGTTAACAAAATATCCGGAGTAAAAGGTTCAAAATCATCAAGTGCTTTTTGAGTAGCTTTAGTTATAACCTTATTTAATAATCGGAACACAAGCTTATAAACTAAAGATTGATACCTAAAACTTTCCATCCATTTACTTAATTTCGGATTTTCTACAAGTTCCCTGTCTCCGCTATGAATTGCGATTTTAGCTTTAAATTTTCTTCCCAGATACGCGGCATTTCCTGAATGGTCGTTATCGCCATGTGTCAGTATTATTAATTTTAAGTTTTGCTCCGAGCAACTTGCCGCTTCAAGTGCTTTAATTAATTTTTCCCGTCTGTTAGTAAATTCTTTGTCCATTACGATATGACCGCCGGTATCAACTAAAATAAAGTTATTTTCGCTTTTTACCAAGTAACAATTTACATTGTTTAAATCAATACGGATAATTTCAATCATTATTATAATCATTCCTTCCTCTTGAGGTTTTTGCCCTCGGGGTAAAGTAGGTTTCTGTGTCGAGTTCGTCTTTTGAGGCACAAACCGACGGGTTTTAAAGAAATCTCGGATTTTTTAAAACTTTTCCTCCTGAATAAGTTCAGTTAACGGTTTTCCTGTTCTAATATGTTTACACCATCTAATTGTTTCCCGCGTTACGCAAATACCATAGTAGAGTGTGGAAAGCTTATAATAAAAGCAATCCTTGTTTTCCAATTTATTAAAATCCTTTTCCAACTCCAGTAGTTTCCATAAATAATTTTCGTTATTTATTTCATGTTCCAATAATTGTCTTTCTCGAATGTCTGCAGGTAGTTTATCGAAAAAATATACCTTTGCCAAATGCGTGTTTGTTCCATCAAGCACATTCATAGGGGAAGCCAACCAGTTTAAAAATACTTTTTTACCTTCATCTGTAATTTTATAATAGTTTTTTTGCCTTCCGCCTTGAGGTTTTTCATACATAATAAGATAACCTTTTTCTGTATTCTTTTTTAAGATAGGGTACAAACTGCCGTAGCTTGCTTTATAGAAAACACCTATTCCGTTTTCTATATATTTTTTAATATCATATCCTGTTAAATCATGATTAAATACCATACCAAGAGTAATATTATCTAACATTTATAGCATACCTCCTTTCAATATATCGTTTAGATATATTATAGCATAATTTTAAATTATGTCAAGAGGTTTAAAAAATTTATAGCTGTTAAATTATGCATAGAAAATTTATATAATGTATGTTATCGGTGTTTGGAATGTTATGTAGGGGCGAACAGTGTTCGCCCGATAATTCCGTTGGATTTATATGGGGTTCAACCGGAACACATAACGGGCGAACAGTGTTCGCCCCTACATATCCATACCGTACCTAATAAGCATTTTATACAATCAATTGAAACGTTACATAAATTTTACAATAAACTTGACAATTTATGATATATATGATAATATATAAAAAATAATTATAAAGCGAGGAATCCCAATGCCGTCATGTGTTTAGTTTTTAAGATTTAATAATTTTAACTTCATAATAATCAAAAAAAGCTTTATTTAGTAAGCTTAGCTTTGTTATGCTTAAACTTAAGTATGAAGTTAAAAAATTAAAAATAAAAATTAAAACAAGTGCCGACAAGATATTTGGGATTATTTTTATATATTAATCGGGTTTTCATTGAATAGAATCTAAATTTCTGAACAGGAAAACCATGGCATTTTTGTCGTGCTTATTAATATCTTTTTAAAACAAAGGATATTATTATGTAAGCACGATTTTTTATTGAAAGGAGTATACCAATGCCAACATATTTTTATTTAATTTGAATCATCAAAATAAATAAGGAGAACATTATGATATGTTATATATGCGGAAAGAAAACCGCATTTGGAAAAAAAGTGGCTCATGACAGAATGTATGTCAACAAACGCAGCAACCGAACATTTAAACCAAACCTTCAAACAACCACCATACAGGAAAACGGTATTAAAAAGAAAATAGTTGCCTGCACTCGTTGCATAAGAACCAATCATAAGCACAATATGCCCAGAAATTAAAATTAAATAATTTAAAGCCGCAGAGTATATTATTAATACTCTGCGGCTTATCTGATTCTTTACTTAACTATTTCAACTTTATACTCCCTCATCCAATACTCCATTTGAATTAAATAAGCGAATAATTGCGGACTTTGCATAAGCTGACCGTACCAGTTCGCCTCAAAACTGCGTCCTTCGGATTCCAGCAGATTTTTTAACTTTTTCATTTCAAGAATTTCCGCAATCCGGCAATCGGGATTATTTATTATGTCAGCGAATAATCCCAGAACAGCTTTAAAATAAGTTGGATTATGCGTTTTGGGATACGGTGATTTTTTTCGCCATGCAACGTCACGCGGTAAATAATCCTCCATCGCGTAACGCACAAGCCCTTTTTCCCGACCGTTATACGCTTTCATCTCCCACGGAATATTATAAGCGTATTCAACTATGCGGTAATCGCAAAACGGAACTCTTGATTCAAACCCGTTTGCACTCGACATGCGGTCGTTGCGGTCATTAAGAGATATAAAAGTAAACTTTTGGTCAGTTTTAATTGTAGAAAATGCTTATTTTGTTCAATTGAAAGTTGAAAATTGAAAGTGGAAAGTGAATGAGTCCGCAAGCGGACAATTTAAAATACATCGCAAAGCGATACCATAACTTTCAATTTTCCACTTTCAACTTTCCACTGTAGAAAATATAAATTATTTACACACAACTGACTAATTTTAAATAAATCTTGCCAGTAATCCATTTTCAATTTTCCATTTTCAAATTTCAATTACATTGAATAATTACATTTCCTACTCCGTAATCAAAGCATACGCTGAAATTTTACGTATTTTTGCTGTTATAAGCAGAGATGCTATATAAGAAATAACCACAATTAAAAGTCCGAGTAAAAGTATATATCCGGGGGTTATGATGTAATTTGCTTTCATGATTCCCATTCCGCGTTGAGCTCCGGACATAATAGGATTAGTACTGAATATACCCAAAACACTTCCAATAATTATCCCTATGCTTATTGCAGGCAGGAAAGATAAGGACATCTGATTCATCAGTTCAAATGTTGTGAAACCGATAGCTTTTTGAATACCCAGTTCGCGTTTTCTCCTGATGACAGAAGAATTGATGATAAAGTATAAAACAAGAATGATTATTAACAACATTATTACAAGAACTGATATTCCGACTTTTGAAACTATGTTGATATATGTTCCCATTCCGACTTCCAATTCTTTATCCATATTCCATGAATCTAAAATAATATCCTCGTAATCTGAAACAATCTCATTTAATACAAGAGCCGTATCGCTCCCTTTTGTTAAATAAATTTGAAGTTCAGGTATTGAATAATCCGGTTTCAACCTTTGATACCCTTCCAAGGTCATTGACGCGTTTTTTCCTCCGTAATTTGAACCTTGTTGTAAACCGGAAACGATATATTCGTAACCGTCAATAACCACAATATCGCCTGTGCTTACACCGATAAGCTCGGCAGCGATTCCTCCTAAAGCTATTTCGTTGTCATGAATTGGATAACGCCCTTCATAAATCATCTGTGTTTCTTTTTTGGTAAAATCTTCGCAGATATAGGTAAAAAATTGAACGTCATTTATACCAACTACTACAGTGTCATAATACAGTACCTTCCAAACATCGTCTCTGTTAAAAATTTCATCAGCAAATTTTGTACTGTCTGTTTCATGAGGATTAATTTCTATTGATATGTTGGAAAGCTCCAATCCCGGTGTTTCGCCGAAAGTTTTTGTATCTATCATTGTGTTATAAAACATAACAAACGCGAAACTTGCACCAAAACCTACCGTTATTGTTATTACCATAATCATAATGCTTTGCTTCATACTATGCATTATATATTTACCTGCAAATATGGTTGATAACCTTCCTTTTGTCTTTTCAAGAGGGAGATAATTCTTCTTGAAGCTGTGCGTTGTAATACCGCCGCGTAATGCAATTATCGGGTTTAATTTTTTTATTTTTATAGCAGATATATAAGATATTAAGGCAGTAAATAAAATCATAATTAATAACGAAAATCCACTGATAAAGGTATTAAATCCCTGTTCCCATGTCAGGGCGGACTGCGATGCTAAAACGTCGGAAACTACCGGTACAAGAGTATATGACAAAGCGATTCCCGCAATACTGCTTATAACCGAGATTAAAGAAAACTGAACCGCGATGGAAGAAACAATTTGAAAGCTGGAATAACCTATCGCTCTTAAGGAACCTATATTTATAATATCCTCGCTAATACTGTTGTTTATTCTGAAACGTACCACGATAAGACAGATTACAACTATTATTATAGCGAAAACAATAAGCATTGCAGATACAATACTTGCCATCAATGTTCTTGCAAGTTCGACAAGAGAAGTGTTAACTGAAGTTATTGAGTTTGTCAAGTCGAAACCGGAAGCCGCTTCAGGGTTAACGTTCTGTTTAATGTAATTAATTATATCCGTTTCTGTCGTAGTGTTATTATCTTTTAATTTTAGGTAATAATCCCAAACACGTAAATCTTGAGCTTTTTCGGTTATTTGTTCATAATCGTATCCCGATATGTAAGCAGAAAGCATTCCCATTTCTGTACTGGATTTTAATATGTTTTCGGTAAAACCTTTAACTTTAAAAGTTTTTTCTATTCCGTTAAAGTTTAACTTAACGTCATCGCCGACATTAAAGCCATATCCTATATGGTAATAATTTGTTAAGTAAATCGAATTAGCTGTTAAAGATTCATATTCACCCACAAATTTCCAATTTGAAAGAGTATATTTTTCATCCGCATTATATACAACTAAAACGTTTTCGCGAATTTCATCTTCTATTGTAACACTAAAAGTAGTAGCAAGCAGTTCCATACGGTCTGCTTCCGTTACATTTTCATGATTTCTTATATAATTATCTACATCATCGTTATAGAGCGAAAAAGGTATTGTAATGCACATATCCGATGTGTTTAGTTCTTCTGTGAGTTTTTTAAAATAACCGCCGTATTCAATAAAAACCAGTAAACCAATATTAAATAACATTGCGGCGATTATAAACATTAGTCCTAAAGAAATCGTCTGACTTTTGGTTTTTCTGATATTTGCGGAAGCAAGCATAAGTATTTTATTCATTTTCATAACCATCCTTTCCTCTTGAGGCAGTATATGTCGAACTCATTTTTGAGGCATTGCCGGGTTTGTAAAAAATCTCGGATTTTTTCAAACTTACCACCCCATTTCTGTAAGGAAAGCTTGAAGTTTAATATGTCTTTCCTTGTCGCCGTGTACGTATTCGCCGAGTTTCAATTCGCCTGTAATAAGTCCGTCCTGTATGTAAAGGATTCTGTTTCCGCGGCGTGCAGATTTTAAATCATGCGTTACCATTACTATGCTTTGACCGTCACTGTTCTGTGCGGTTAATACGTCAAGAGCCTGTGTTCCTGCCGCAGAGTTAAGAGAGCCTGTCGGTTCATCAGCAAATATAACTTTCGGTTTGTTTATCAACGCACGGACGATTGCCGCTCTCTGTGTTTCTCCTCCTGATAATTGCTGCGGAAATTTGTTCCATATTTTTTCAGTTATCCCAACTTGTAGCAAAAGCTCCTTAGCACGTTTTATAATATCTTTACGATTATTTCCAACAAGTAAGCCGCAAGCAAGAATATTATCAAGAACGGACATGTTATCCAGCAAGAACATTTGTTGAAAGACAAATCCGCAGTTTTTCCTGCGAAATACAGCAAGCTTGTCATTGGAATATTTGGATATTTCGTCATCAAGAAAGTGTATTGTGCCGAGCGTTGGTTTATCCATTCCCGAAAGTGCGTAAAGCAAAGTTGATTTTCCCGCACCTGACGAACCCATTATTACGGTAAAATCTCCTTCGTAGATTTTAATATCGAGATTTTTTAAGACGTGCTGTTGATTTCCTCCGTTTGAAAAAGTTTTGCATAATTTTTCTGTTGACAGAATTACTTTGTTCATTTTGTATCACCTTTCATACCGTTCATTAAAATAGGATTGTATTTTCTACAACCCTATCATACCATATAATTCCTTAACGAGTCTTTAATTAATCCTTAACTATTCCTTAAATATTTTTTATTCTCAACAAAAGTGTTATTTTGAACCCTGAACCGGAATCGACATTATCACAAGTTATATCGCCTGACATTTTATTTACTAAATAACGAGATATGTACAGCCCTAAACCTGCTCCGGATTTTCCCGAAGCGTTCCTAGCACGGTAGAATTTATTAAATAAAAGCGGCAATTCTGACTCCTCCACACCTTTTCCGTAATCACGAAAGTCTATCGCTAAGAATTCATCTGTAAAATAAGCTTTTACTTTGATTTTTGTTCCGGCGTACTTATAAGAATTGCTTAATATATTATCAATTATCTGATTTAATCTAAGACTATCTGCAATAACCAAGCACTGCGGTATCTCAAACGCTTCCGTCTTTTGATAATGGTCGGCGGTTTTTATTATACCATATATTATTTGACTATCTTGCTCGGCAGGGTTTACTTTTAGCTCCTGTAATTCTTCCAGCGTAGCACTGAACATATTTGTAATTAAGGTATTGATTTGGTCAGCTTTCGTTTCTATAATAGAAAGTTGTTGCTTTGCATTGCTGTTTTCTGTTTTTGCACTTAAAACCTCCGCAACCGCTTTTATCGAAGCTACAGGAGTTTTTATATCGTGGCTTAAAGAAGCTACAAGTTCTTTTTTACTCTTGTTGGCTTGACGTTCTGCTTCTCTCGCACGGGCAAGTTCTTCCCGCATAATATCAAAACTTTCAGTAAAAGCACCAAAAGCGTTATTTTTATCCATAATAAGCGGTGTGTCTAGGTTTCCTTCCGCTATATTTTTCGCGAATGCTCGCATTTTGGTAAAAGGACGGAAAAACCTGAATTTAATAAATATTATAAAAAAGGTAAAAATAACGGTTATTAAGAAAACCACCAAAAGAGAAACCGTCATCAATGAACTTTTATATCCGCCTAACAAATCATCATAATCATTATATATTATTATTTTATTTCCGTTTTCCATGTATATAATGGTATCTCTGTGTATTGCAGCGGTGTTTAAGTCTGTTGTTATGTTTCTATTAGTCTGCGTAATGAGTTTACCGTCTATACCGACAACTGCATAATCAAAATCGTACAGCCTTCCTATATTTGTATCCTTTGATAATTTGAATTTTAAATCATTTATCTGCACATTATCAAGCGGTTTAGCCGATATTGAACCGAATGTGACAAGGATAGCAGAATATGCAGCTAATAATAACAAAATCGCAACAATTATAAATTTATATATTTTCATTTTATATTTCCTTTTTTTACTTTTTGTAACTATTTTGCTCAGTGGAAAATTGAAAGATATGGTATCGCTTTACGATATATTTTAAATTATCCGCTTGCGGATTCCTTTGCTTTCCACTTTCAATTTTCAACTTTCAATTAAACAGTTACAATTTTATAAACATTCAAAAATATAGCCTGTCCCCCAAACAGTTTTTATAAAAAGCGGCTCATTCGGATTTTCCTCGATTTTTTCACGAAGCCGCCTTATATGGACATTCAAGGTGCTGTCACCGGCAAAACTGTCCTCCCATACTTTTGAAAATAACTCGTTTTTTGAAACAATCTTGTTTTTATTCCTTACCAAGTAAGAAAGCAGTTTATATTCCATAGTTTTAAGTTTAATTTCCTGTCCGTTTAAAAGCAACTTCTCAACACTATAATCTATAATAAAGCCGCCGAAAACATCTTTTTCGGGTTTATCATTATCATTATAATAACGTTTTAAAACAACGCGTATTTTTGCTAAAAGTACGCTTAAAGAATATGGCTTTTGAATATAATCATCTCCGCCTATACCGAGTGCAAGTAAAACATCATCATCGCTTGTTCTGGCACTTATAAAAAGGATAGGCGTGTTCCGCGATTCTCTTATTTTCCTGCATATTTCAAAACCCGAATCATCACCGAGGTTGATGTCAAGCAAAATTACATCGACTGTATTTTCTTTTTAAAATTCTAGGCATGAATCCGCATCCGTTACCCAACAGGTATTTACGCCAAACATATTAAAATATTCCGATGTGCTGGAAGACAAAGCTTCTTCATCGTCTACAATTAAGCAGTTGTAATGCATTAGCGTACCTCGTTTTATATTTAGAAGATGTTCTCATAGGTAAAATCACCGTATAATTGGTGGATTTTCCGTCATACTGCGTTAATTTCTCCTTAAATATCAACGGATATTAGCGTCGAAATTGCCTTGTATGGCAAAAAAATCCACTCGATTATCCGGCACTTCCACCTATGAGAACAACTTCTTAAACGTTGTATATTTTTAACGGCTTTTTAAGTATATATCAAACAATTCAATATGTCAAATATAAATTCATACATTAAATATAATCTGTATTTCATTACAAGTAACAACCACTTTTTTTATAAACACTCCCGCTATAGCTTTACGTTCCTGTAAATTGAATCTATCCCAATTATCCGCACATTCATCAAGTTTCAATCCATCACATACAGGTATGGTATTACCGTTTGACAGCATTACTATCTTTGAAATAATATTTTTTTTCTTTTCATCAAGTTCGTTTATATTTTTATTAATATAACTCATAACCGTGTCGTTTGATTCTGCGATATTTTTTATGTAATTGTTTATTTCTTCCTCTATTTTCACAAGTTGAATTTTTAAACGATTTATTTCGACATTATCTTTTTGAACAGATACAAGTTTTTGCGGATTAATATGTTTAATACGTTTTATTAATTGCTCTTGCACTATCTGTTCTATCTGCTCTATTTTAATAACGCGTTTCCGTTCATAACATGTTTTTAATTTTCTGCCGCCGCAATTTATATAATGATTACCCCGATTGTTGCTTACCACATTTACCGCCATGTTGCAATAACCGCACTTCATTAATCCTGACAACCAGCTATGCGTACCTTTTCCGTTATTTTTAACTTGCTTGTTAGAATCTAGCTTATACTGGCATTGAAGCCATATAGCAGGTGGAATCAACCCTTTATGTAAAGCAATCGTAACATAACTTTGTGATAAGTCTGTAAACTTGCTTGTAGAAATATTTTTTCTCTCTGCATAAACATAACAACCATAACCGTTTATGTATTCGGATATATCATTGTTCATAATCGCGCCTTTATTTTTTAAATAAAGATAAACGTCCGCGTCAGCTTGAACATAAACAGGATTCCTCAAAAGCCGCCCTACCGAAACACTGCTCCATGCTTTATTGAAATTCGTTTTTATCCCGGTTGAATTAAATTTTCCCGCAAGCTTTCCAAGAGAAGAATCCGTATTGGCATATTCCGTAAATAAATTTATTACTTGTTTGTATTGATTTTCGTGCGGTTCAAACATATAAGTTTTCTTTCCATTTAAAGTTGCTTCTATTTTTTTATAGCCAAAAGGAGCTCTGCCTCCCAAATAATACCCTTGACTTCCTCTGGCATAATAATTATCTTTTATCCTTTGTTGAATAGTTTCGCGTTCAAGTTGAGCGAAAGTCATTATTATACTCAACATAGCACGTCCAACAGGAGTTGTTGTATCAATCGGGTCATTACAGGAAACAAGGCTTACTTGCCGCTTTTCAAAGATTTCTAACATATTCGCGAAATCCAGTATTGCTCTGCTGATTCTATCAAGCTTGTATATAATAACCTTGTTGATTTTACCGCTCTTAACATCATTTATCATTTTCATAAAGCCTGGTCGTTCGATGTTTTTTCCGCTGAAACCCCTGTCTTCATATACCGAATACTTTTCGTCAGGCATGAGTTTTGTTTTACATTGTTCTGTTTGGCTTTCAATAGAAATACTATCTTTTTTATCTATAGATTGTCTTACATATATTGCTACCATATCTATACCCATGCCTTTCCGTAAATAATTGAAAATTGAAAATTGAAAATTAACTTGCGTGAAGGTGTGGAGTATTTATATTTTCTACGTGACGGTAAACTGTAGGGGCGAACAGTGTTCGCCCGTCTCCTCCCGTTACAATCAGGATTTCGGGTGGGAACACATCGGGCGAACACTGTTCGCCCCTACATTGCGATACCGTACCTAATAAGCATTTTCTACAATTAACCATAATTTTATAAAACCGTCATTTAAAATTGTCCGCGGAGTGTACACCATAATTTTCCATTTTCCATTTTCAATTTTCAATTATATTTATACGTGTATAATAATCCCGCAAGATTTTTAAAACAGTTCTTGCCGCTTGGTTTTCCCTTTCCCTGTGTTCTGTTTCCGGTAATTCATCAATGCAAATTGTCACCTTGAAGCCATCGCGTTCGATTTCTTCTATTATTTTGTTTATGTAACCGCCCCCTTTGGAGCAGTATATTTGTTGTTTTCATGTTTTATGTCTGGTTTTTAAGTGTTTTTATCCAAATAACTGTGTTGACAAGCGTATAAATATACTTTATAATTAATAAAAAAGCATTTTATTACTCTGCATAATTATCTAAAAATAAATTACAGGGAGAATAGTTTGAAAAAATCAAGATTTTTTCAAACCCGTCGGTTTGTACCTCAAAAGGCGAACCTGATAGTAAACCGTCTTTGCCTCGAGGGAAAAAACCTCAAGAAGAAGGAAAGGTCATAATCATGATACGAAAACGCAGCATAATCGCTTCTGTTTTAACCGCCGTAATAATTATATCCGGAATGACTGCTTGCACTGACGACGGAAAAGCCGAAATTCCAAATAACGGCAGTGTTGTAACAGATTCTACACAGAATAGCGAAACACAAAATACCGAAATAATCGAAACCGCAGATATTACAGATACCAACGCTTCTGTAACAGATGAAAACTTGATTGTCCAAAATGCCGAACCAACATATTTTACCAATCCGGTTATATGGGCGGATGTTCCCGACCCGTCTGTAATTCGCGTTGGGGACGCATATTACATGACAAGCACAACCATGCATTATGCTCCGGGTTGTCCTGTAATGAAGTCTTATGATTTGGTAAACTGGGAAATAGTTAATTATGTCTATGACATATTGGAAGACGATGATACGAGTTCGCTCCGGAATGAAGCGGACGCGTACAGCAAGGGTTCATGGGCAAGCAGTCTTAGATACAATGACGGAACTTTTTATGTGGTTTTTACTGCGTATAATACCGGAAAAACCTACATATTTCAAACCGAAGACATAGAAAACGGTCCGTGGCGAAAGTACTCGATTGACGGCGTTTATCATGATATGTCTTTGCTTTTTGATGATGATGGCAGAGTTTACATGGTTTACGGCGGGGGAATAATCAAACTTATCGAGCTTACTTCAGACGCAACCGCAATAAAAGCGGGCGGATTAAAAAAAGATATTATAGATACAACGGAGTTAGCCGGAGAAAAACCAATTTTAAACGCGGAAGGCGCACATATTTACAAGATAGACGGAAAATATTATGTATTCCTTATTACATGGACGAGTACGGGTTCATCACGGCGTATTGAGCTGTGTTATCGTGCTGATGAAATAGATGGTGAATACGAAGGCAGGGTTGTTCACGATAATAATATTGGATATAAAAATTCGGGAGTTGCACAAGGCGGTGTTGTTCAGGCACTGGACGGCTCATGGTACGGAATATTGTTTCAAGACCACGGAGCAGTCGGCAGAGTTCCGGTGCTTTTGCCTGTTACGTGGGAGGACGGATGGCCTGTTTTTGACCCTGAAGGTATAGCGGCGGGTGAAATGTTTGTACCTGTTGCGAGTTCTGATTTAATAAATGATAAAAAAAGCATAGTTTCCAGTGACGAGTTTGAGCAAGGAAGCGTTGTTAAAGATTTCTCCGCTTCAAATGTCAATGTATATAATTACGAAGACCCTAACGAAATCTATACATTTGCAGAATCTGACATTATTATAAACGGAAATTTCAACGACTCTGATAATTCGTGGTTTAGCGGCGATTCGTCTTCAATTATATCAGCGAATGAATCGTTATTGACAGCGGAAACAGAATCATCGGATTACGAATTTTCACAAGATTATATAAATACTGCGATGGACGAATCTTTATTAATTACAGAAAAAGATTTTTTTGATTACGGACTTTCGCAGGATATTACAAATAAAATCGCAAGAGGAAACACATATGAAGTATCGGCTTCTGTGCAATATCTCGAAGGTGCAGATACGAGAGAATTTAACATTTTTTTAAGACACGGAAATGATGGAGCGGAATTTTTGGTTGCTTCGGGAACAGTAAATAAAGGTGAGTGGGGAACTGTCACAAGAACGTTCGTTATGCCGAGAGACATTAATATTTCAAAGAATATCATTTCTCTTAAAGCGGTTTGGGCTGAAGGAGAAACCGAATGTAAATATTATATAGATTCGTTTTCAATGATAAACAAAGGAAAGATACTGGAGAAATCACAACCCGGCGAATATGATTATAACGGTTCTAATCTTAATCTGGTTTGGCAATGGAACCACAACCCCGACAACAACAATTGGTCACTTACCGAAAACCCCGGTTATCTTAGAATAACAAACGGCAGAACCAGCAAAGAAATTACAAGAACACGTAATATGCTTACCCAACGTACTTACGGTCCCGAATGTTCGGGGGAAATCGCAATTGAAACATCAGGTATGAAAAACGGCGATACAGCGGGCCTTGCGGCGTATCAATATAATTATGGTTATGTCGGTGTAAAGATGATTGAGAACGAAAAATACATCGTCATGGTGAATCGTTCGGACGAAAACGCAGTTCTTGAAGAAAGCATACCTTTGAATCAGGACAAGGTATATTTAAAGGTGCATTTCGATTTTAACGAAAACGCTGACAAAGCTTATTTTTATTACAGCTTGGACGGAAAAGAATGGACTGCGATAGGCAAAACATTAAGAATGACTTATTCGTTAAATCATTTTACAGGTTATAGATTCGGGCTTTTTAATTTCGCCGAGGAGGAAACCGGCGGATATGTTGATTTTGATTATTTTAGGTTAGGGGAGAATAATAATTAGGACTTTGTTCCTCAATTAAGGGATTGGGTTTGTACCTGACTTGACCCGAGGTCAAAACAAAACGAGTTCGGCACAAACCTCCTCAAAAGGAAGGAACGGTTATAAATATGTTTACTTTTATATCTCTTACATCAATAAGCGTCTGCATAAACCAATAAAAATTAAGCCGAAACATCTCTCTCATTCTGCGGTCTTTTTTACTGTCGCTTTCAAGATAATCCGTACCGTTAATTGTATCACGGTATAAATCCATAATATATTCTTCAGGATTTATTCCGCTTGTTATGCCGTCACGCAGAAGAGCGGCACGTTCAGAGGTAGAGCGCGACCATGGGAATCCTTCATGGAAAAGAATTTCTTCTTTGTGATACCAAGGGTATCCGCCGAAGAGTTCGTATGGACACAGAGGTTATCCACCGTATATAATAAATGAAATAATAGGCACTTTAAAAAAGTGCCTATTATTTTGCTTATTTTATGTCTTTACGATTTGTTAAGTCGTCTTTGCCATCTGTCAACACAAAAATGTCAGTTATGTCACATTCAAGTGCTTCACAGATTAGAGCTAAATTCTCAAACGAAATTGCGGTAGATACGCCACTATATAATTCGCCGATGGTATTAGCTCTGATTCCGGTTTTACGTGCTAGTTGTTTACGTGTCCAACGGCGTTCGCCAAGCCGTACAGACAATAAATTCCTAATCTTCATTTCTGTTTCCTCCTTGTTATATTTTACCAATAATTTTCACATTTTGCATGAAAATGTTAGAAAATAACGATAATGGTTAAATTATATCAAGATGTGTTACAGTTAGATATTAAAAATTTTACAAGAATGTCCTTTTATATGTATAATTTTTTTACAACATTATTTTAATTATATAAAAATTATATTGTAATGAACTTTAAAATATAGTTTGTATATCATAAATATTATGTTATATATTATAAAAATATCAAATATAACGTTAAAAATTATTATAAAAAATAAATAATAAAACCACCCATCATATTAAATGATGGGTTATCCATAAAATGGTATAAAAATTTCCGTTTGTTCATATTTACATTTTCGACTGAAAATGATATAATTAAAAAGCACGTGTATGAACAAGACAAAAGATACAGAATATTAAACTTAAAAACATATAACAAAGCTGAGGAAATAACGATGGATAAAATTCTTTTAAATTTGAATCCTGAACAATATAAAGCAGTTACCACTACAGAAGGTTTCATAAGGGTAATAGCGGGTGCGGGTAGTGGTAAGACACGTGCTTTGTCACATCGTTTCGCTTATTTAGTTGAGGGAATCGGTATTTCCCCTTCAAATATACTCTGTGTCACATTCACTAATAAAGCCGCAAGCGAAATGAAGAAACGCATTCATAAGTTAATTGGCGACCAAAATACAGGATATATTGGAACGTTTCATAGTTTTGCAATCACAATTTTAAAAGAAGATATAAATGTAATACGTTACCCAAAAAGCTTTATTGTACTGGATACTGAAGATAGCTATACAATTTTTAAGACTATTTATTCGGAACGCGGATTATCTTTGCACGATATGACATTTCGTGAAGCAAAGGGAATGATAGAAGCATGTAAAGATGACGTAAGATATGTTGATGATTTGGTTTATTTAGATGTTGAAGAATTGAAAAGAAAATATCAAGCAGCAACATCTATAAAAGACATTATTTTTCGTGGTTATTTGTATGAGCAAAAAAAATGTTTTGGATTGGATTTTGACGATATAATTCATTTTACCATGCATATTTTAAAAATATCCGAAGATGTAAGGAAAAAATGGCAAAAAAGACTTGAATATATTATGGTTGATGAATTTCAAGACATAGATAGTCAACAGTATAATTTAATGTCTGTTTTATGCCAATACCATAAAAATTTATTTATCGTTGGCGACCCCGACCAAACTATCTACACATGGCGTGGAGCAAATGTAGATTATATACTTAACTTTGATAAAAATATGACACCTTGTGAAACAATAACTCTTGACCGAAACTACCGTTCTTCTTCTAATATACTCGCAGCATCAAATTCATTGATTGAAAAAAATAAAAAAAGACTACCAAAAGATTTAAAAGCCGAAAAATCATTAGACGAAAACGCACCTGTTTTATATGTCCACTCAACCCGTGCTGAGGACGAGGCTGTTTTTATTGCTGATGAAATAAATAAGTTGGTTGAAAAAGGAACAGAATACAAAGAAGTAACACTTCTTTATAGAGCACACTACCTCTCACGCATTGTCGAAGAAGTATTTATAAAAAAGAAAATACCCTATACAATATATAGCGGTACAGAATTTTATAACAGGAAAGAAATAAAAGATGTTCTTTCATACTTACGTATGATTGTTTATAAGGATGACCTTTCGTTTAAGCGGATAGTGAATGAACCACGCCGTAATATTGGTAATAAAAGAATGAACTTTTTAAATGATTACGCGGAAAAACATGATTGTACATTATATACCGCTCTTAACGAAACCCTATCTGATGGATTAATTAAAAATACTAAAGCAATTAATTTTATATCATTAATTGAAAAGTATTCTACATTAATAAACCAAATGAGTATGACAGACCTGCTTACCGCAATACTTAATGAATCCGGTTATGAAGATATGCTTCGTACCGGAGGTGACCACAATAGATTAGATAATCTTGCAGAACTAAAACAATCAATTTATGATTATGAAACAAGCTGCGGAGAAGATTTTTCGCTTGAGGATTATTTCGCAAGAGTCACATTAATGACTGCATCTGATAACGATAATAAAGCTAATACTGTACGGATGATGACTGTACATACTGCTAAAGGACTTGAATTTAAAAATGTATTTGTAATAGGACTTTCGGAAGGGATTTTCCCTTCCAAATTATCGAATACCGTTGAACAAATGGAGGAAGAACGGCGTCTTTGTTATGTTGCTATGACAAGAGCGGAGGATAGACTTTATTTATCAGACAGCGAGGGAGTTAATTTCGATGGTTCTTACCGTTATCCGTCTCGTTTTATTTTCAATATCAATCGAGATTTATTAAAATATCATGTAGAGTTAAGCGAGTATCTTATAAACGACGCAGCATTCCATATTGAACAAAGCGAAAGAATGCTTGACTTTGAAAGTAACAATTTATTATACAATAAAGGCGATAAAATAAAACACTCAATTTTGGGAATGGGTGAAATATTGGATTTCAATGCCGAATCTTCTTGCTACATAATAAAATTCGAGAATATAGCGACACCGAGGAGTATAAATATAAAAATTAAAATGGAAAAAGTTAATTAAAATAAAGTTCTTTTAAAAATAAAATGAATATGTTTAGTAATCCGTATCATCTTGTTATTACGACTTTTTGTTGACATATTAAAAATAATATATTTTTATGATAAAATCCCTGTCATTAGATTTGGCAGGGATTTTTAATAATTTAAAGTTGTACGAGGTTTTGTTAATGTATGTAATTAAAATTTTATTATAAACATTTTAAATATTTGTTTATTAATAATGGGAACTATGTTTAGATATTTATACCAGGATAAATATATTATCAATAAGTTCTAAATTTTCTTAAAAAATCATATATCGTATAATAAGGAGAATTATAAATCATGAAATTTTGGAAAAAGAAAAAAACGGATATAAATCCGGATGATACTGCTGAAATTACATTGTCGGATATTATCCGAGGGCTTCAACATTGTGTTATAAGCAGCCGCGATATTGCAGTTCGCCAGCATCTTTCAGATTTCGATAACTTTATTAACGCCAAAACAAGCAAACCGTATACCAAAACCATCATGCTCAACGACGACGCGGCAATAGATGTACCTTGGCTTTGCATGTATAACCATGAATCAATATACCTTGATGAAATGGAAGTTAAACTTAAATCTCATGGTAAAAAACGCATCTCTTAAAGTACCGGATATTGAACAAGCTGCCGCTTCAAGCGAAAATAATAATGCTGATGAACCTGTTAAATATCCTGATTATTTAACGCGGACTTGTTTTAAAGTCGATTTACTTTCTGCTAATAATGATAACGAACACACCCGTCTTGATTTAAAACTTAAATTTAAATCGGATAATCCGCCCGAAGCAGTCAGCCGTTTAGTTGAAAAACTAAATGCTCAAATAATTACCCGAAATGTAACTCCGGAATAAAAATAAAAAAGTTATAAGTATTTAAATTACGGGAAAACCCGAGAAAGTGTAGTATTTTATGGATCATAATATTGTTGGCGGTATTGTAAACAATCTGCCTATCGAAAAAATGGTGGCAGCTCCGCTTACTGCCGCTATCAACGCTCAAAGTCAAATGAGTATGTCGATGGCTAATTTTATTGATAATGTTGGTATTGACAAAGACGGCAATATGCGTATGGTTACTTTTAAGTACGATGAAACCGTATCTGTTCCTGCTGTAGTTAATGAAAAAGGCGAAATAACAACCCCAGCCTCCACAAAGCAAGAATCACGCTATATACAAGCACCGTTCCTCGCTATGACAGGTATTCCCAACCTCGCTATTGAACAGGTCAACATCTCGTTTGAACTTGAAGTTAACACCGCTGAAGATATAAAAGAAAACAATGAAGAAAAAATAACAAATGAAACTACCGCCGGATATAAATCATGGTGGAGTCCGGTTTCGGTAAACACGAAATTTACGGGTTCTGTTACGCATTCAAAAGAACAGACCCGACATACCGATACCCGTGCGAAGTATTCATTCGATGTCAGTGCGAGGAAACAAGGTCCGCCTGAAGCACTTATGCGTATAATCGATACAATCACCAACGCTGCCGCTAATCCCGCAATTTCTGCTCCCAGAACAGCCGACAATCTCACTGTTGACGGTCATG
>JALQSN010000348.1:0-52493 GCA_023690525.1 Holotrichia oblita | reverse complement strand
ATCAAACAGAGGTGAATAGCTAATGCAAAAATTGCGGAAACAAATGAAAAAGAGCATAGTGCTATACTTATTTCTCCTACCAATGGTAATTTATATTGCCATCTTCAATTACATGCCGTTATATGGTCTGCAAATAGCTTTTAGAAATTTCAATGCATCTTTGGGGATCATGGGGAGTCCATGGGTAGGTATCCAGCATTTTCAGCGTTTTTTTACTTCTCCTTTATTTTGGGATCTTTTGCGAAATACATTGTTACTCAGCCTATACCAATTAGTATTTTCTTTTCCACTCCCTATATTTTTGGCTCTTGTAATTAATTATACTCCGGGGAGGCGATTGAAGCGATTTACTCAAACAGCAACATATGCGCCCCACTTTATATCGACAGTGGTTATGGTTGGTATGTTAATGGTCTTTTTTGACCCAACCTACGGAGTTGGAACAATGGCGTTACGAGGCCTTGGCATGAACAATCCGCAAATCACAATGGATCCTGATACATTCCGTCACCTTTATGTATGGTCTGGAATTTGGCAGTCTACTGGATGGAATTCAGTTATTTACATAGCAACGCTTTCTGGTGTTAGCCCAGAGCTTCATGAGGCAACAATAATGGATGGTGCCACAAAACTACAGCGGATTTGCAATGTAGATATACCAATTATTATGCCTACAGCTATAATATTACTCATACTCAACTGTGGAAATGTTATGAATCTTGGCTTTGAAAAGGTCTTTTTAATGCAAACTGCACCGAATTTGACTACCTCTGAGGTAATCAGTACCTATGTATATAAAATCGGCCTGCAAGGGCAGCAATACTCTTATGCTTCCGCAATAGGTCTATTTAATAATGTAATTAATTTTGTCATATTAATCTCAGTAAATCAATTCGCAAGAAAAAACAGCGAAAGTTCGCTATGGTGATTCCATAACAGGAGGATAGATATGCAAGTTATAACCCGTAAGAACGTTCATGACGGACAAAAAATTAAGGCTATAGGGTTTGACCGAGTATTTAATATTATAGTCACAGTTATATCTTTAGCAGCGTTAGTTGCCGCTTTGTACCCACTATATTTTGTCTTAATAGCATCTATCAGTTCACCAGAGGATATAACGCTCGGCAAGGTCATATTTCTACCATCCAATATCAATTTTAGGGCGTATCAATTTGTGTTGGAGGAAGCGCGTATTTGGCTCGGATATGCAAATACGATATTTTATACTGTATTTGGCACATTGCTCGGAATAACAGTCACTCTGTTGGCTGCGTTCGCTCTCTCGCGCAAAGAGCTTAAAGGACGCGGGATTATTATGAAATTATTCGTTTTTACAATGTTCTTTTCAGGTGGATTGATTCCTACCTACATTGTGATAAGCAGATTACACCTCGTTAACACAAGATTGGTACTTGTCCTATTAGGTTCGGTTACAGTATATAACATGATTATTGCCCGGACATTTTTCCAAAACACGCTGCCAGAGGAGTTAGTTGAGGCCGCAGAATTGGACGGTTGTGGTATAGCAAGATTCTTTTTCAGTATAGCTTTGCCTCTTTCTAAAGCTATCATTGCTGTAATCGCTCTGTATATCGGTGTTTCCCACTGGAATTCCTATTTTAATGCAATGATCTATGTAACATCTCAAAAACTTTACCCCCTACAACTGGTGATGCGAGATATATTGATACTTGGGCAGTCACTTACAAACATTACCGATGCTTCGGAGTTGGAGGCTTTGGCCGAACGCCAACGTATAGCGCAGGTCATTAAATATGTAGTAATAATTATATCCTCAGCACCGATAATCTCTGTTTATCCTTTATTGCAAAAATATTTTGTCCAAGGAGTTATGATTGGTTCTGTAAAAGGATAGTTCATTATATATTAACAGAATTTCACGGTGTTTTCAAAACTTCCTATCTGGGCGCTTTGATAATTTGCCTGATAGAGTTTATGAAATATAAAATAATGGAGGTAAGCTCATGAAAGTCAAAAAGGTCTTGATGTTAATACTGGTTCTTGGCATGATAATTAACGTCTTTGCCGGTTGTTCCAGTTCGTCAGGCACAAACTCGGCAGACACAAAAAACTCGGAAAGCTCTCAAACAACAAATAATACTTTACCGGAAGAACCAAGCAGGGAGAGCCCAGTAAACGCCACAGATTTCCCTATTATGAACACCAATCATAGATTCAGAATTGTTCACGGCATAAGCGGGACAGATCTCATTAGTTCGTGGGAAAACAAGGATTTTGTTAAGAAGATTGCTGAGGATACTGGGCTTGATATTGAATGGGTGGGAATTCCGCAGACAACATATAACGACCAGGTCGGTATACAAATTGCTGCCGGTGATTTACCAGACGCATATTTTTATGGTGTCCCAAACTTTTCGCAGTTCGTGGATAGCTTTGTGCCTTTAGATGATCTTATTGTTGAATACGCTCCTACTGTAAATTCATTTTTTGAAAAGTATCCGGCAATCAAGTTGGCGAGTATTTTCCCTGATGGTGCTATTTATGGGTTGCCACAGGTTCAGATGAACAATACACGAGCAAGCCAAAGTCTTTCAATAAACAGGAATTGGCTTGAGAAACTGGATATGGATGCGCCCAATAATACTGACGAGCTTTATGAAGTACTTAAAGCCTTTAAGGAAAAAGACCCTAATGGAAACGGAATGGCGGATGAAATACCTTTAGCATTTCATAAAAATGAAACATTCGGCCTTTATTTAGCGGCGTTTGACATCTTTGGCTCAATGCAAAAAATCAAGCGTGATGATCCATACCCCTATCTAATGATTAAAGACGGCAAAGTCGTTTTCTTTCCTGAAGATAAAAACTATTTTGAATTTCTTAATTACATGAATAAGCTTTATTCTGAGGGACTTATGGATCCCAATGGATTTGTTCAGGAAGAGGCAGATCTTTACGCTAGAGGTAACAACGGACAAATAGGCTTATTCTATAATAATAGCTACGATGACATTATTGCTGGCGAACATGCCGACGAATACGGCTACCTGCTTCCTTTAGAAGATAAAACGGAAAACGCAATTATTTTCCTAACCGTTATTCCGGCGACGTAAACATAAACCGATTCCTTATCACCAAGAAATGTGAATATCCCGCAGCTATGGTACGTCTGTATGATTATTTAAACAGTTCCTTGGAAAACAGGCTTTACTATGATTGGGGTCAAGAAGGTGTAGCTTGGAAACATAATGAAGATAATACAATAAGCCGACTCAACTCTGAGCTTCCAGAGGGGTACAAAAGCTATGCTGAAGTTAGGCATACGCTATCAATGGGAGTCATGGGGCCTTTGCTCTGGAGTGATGAAGACCATGCACTTTTCGCTATTACAAATCCGCGTGACGTTAAATACTATGATCGCGTAGCACCGTATATGGAATATGCTATTACTGAATATATACCAATCGGTCAAGATTCTCCTGAAGCCGCTCAAGAAATTGCTATTCTTCTAGCTGAAATTGAAACATATATGGATAATTTTCAAGCTGAAGCTATAATGAAGGGAATCGACGAATCTAAATGGCAGCAGCATCTAAGTAATTTGAAGAAATATAATACTACAAGGTATGTTGAATTAAGACAAGAGTTTTATGATCGCATGATGTCACTTTCTAAATAGTAAGTATACTTATAACCCAAAGGGAACTGCATCTTTGTGGTTCCCTTTGCGGGTTTATTTTCGCAGTTTACACACATTGCAAAACAAGGAAGGATTCAGCAAGATGAAAGCCATCATGATTACATATGATTCTTTGAATAGGCATTATCTTTCTCCATATGGATGTGATTGGGTTTTGACGCCCAATTTTCATCGGCTTGCGGAAAAGTGCGTAACATTTGACAAATGCTATGTGGGAAGTCTACCATGTATGCCTGCCCGCAGGGAACTCCACACCGGCAGGCATAATTTTTTACATCGGAGTTGGGGACCATTGGAACCCTTCGATGACTCGATGCCTGAAATACTCAAAAAAAGCGGAGTATATTCCCATTTATCAAGCGACCACAGCCACTATTGGGAAGACGGCGGATGCACATATCACACACGTTACAACAGTTGGGAATGCCACAGGGGACAGGAAGGCGATCCGTGGAAGGGGATAGTCGGAGAGGTAGAAATTCCGGTACACATGGGACAGCTATGGAGACAAGATGTGGTTAACCGCAGATATATACAAACAGAAGCTCAACAGCCTCAATCGAAAACATTTCAAGCAGGACTTGAGTTTCTGGATGCAAATTGGAGGGTTGACAACTGGTTTCTCCACATTGAAACTTTCGACCCTCACGAGCCTTTTTATTCGATGCCTGAGTATAAAGAACTCTATGAGAAGAATTATGATGGTCCGATATTTGACTGGCCGGATTACAACACAGTCTCGGATGACGAGAAGCCTTATGTAGAGCATGTTCGGAATATGTACGCTTCCTTAGTAACCATGTGCGACCGAAACTTGGGTAAAGTTCTGGACAAAATGGACGCTAACGATCTGTGGAAAGATACCCTTCTCATTGTTAACACAGATCACGGATTTTTTTTGGGAGAGCATGACTGGTGGGCCAAGAGCAACCAAGTGAACCTCCTTGAAGAAGTTGCACATACTCCACTATTTATTTATGATCCGCGCTCTAAAGCAATTGGTCGTTGCGATTGTCTTGTGCAGACAATTGATCTCGCTCCTACTGTACTGGAGTATTTCGGTTTGCCAATTCCAAGAGATATGCAGGGGAAATCTCTAAGATACACCATTACAAATGGAACTGCTGTACGGGAAACCGGTATCTACGGTGTACATGGGGCTCAAATTGCTTGTACTAATGGGGAAACGACCTATATTCATGCACCTGTAATGGATAATAAACCTTTATTTAATTATACTTTGATGCCCACGCATATGCGATGTATGTATCCAGTGGATGAATTGCAGGATATCGAACTTACAAATCCGTTTTCATTTACAAAAGGCTGCAAATTAATCCGCACCGCGGACTTTGATTATATGCAGCAAAAAGCAAGCGCAGGAGAACATTATTTTACGAACCAACTCTATGATCTGGTTCGCGACCCCCATCAACAAAATCCTCTCGATAACCCGGCAATTGAAGAATATTTTCGTAAGGAAATAGTACAGCACATGAAGAATAATGATGCCCCTAAAGAACAATATATTCGCCTTGGCCTCTCATTCAATTAGTTATGCATTATTTCTAATTCTTTTTGTAACAGTAAAATAGGAATAGAGAGGGTTTGCCATTAACCCTCTCTATTGAATCCCTTATCTAATTACATATTTAGGAATCGTAGTCCGAGTATTACAACTCCCAAATATTCAGTAAAGTGCCGCTTACTTCAATCGCGTCGATGGAAACCCTGTATCTGGTATTTGAATCTATGGTATGTGCAACTAACCTTACGCTGTGTACGCCGCTTGTAAGCGCGCTATTCTCGTAAACAAACGTCTTGAAGACAAATGTGGGATTGTAAGTATCGACATTTGTGATAAAGTCTCCGTCGATGTATACATCAAATGTGTTTTGTGTTACTCCCTTGTAACTGAGAATTCTGAAAGCAGTTCCGTTAAATGCAAATTCGAGGGTTGCGCCGTCTTTACGGGTTTCCATAACCCTTCTGTTGCTAAAATTATTAGGATTGTCGCCGTGGGTAGTCCAATCTATTGAATAACGGAACCTGTCTGTTTCCTCATATCTTATGTAAGCAGGTGACTTCTCTATACCTTCCACCATGTTGCGGATAGAGTCGTATGAGAACACCCTGCCGCGATAAACAGTTGATACCTCTAAATCAGGCCGGACTCTGATGGCTGATACGCCTACGTTACCAGTATTAGGATCAAGCACATAGTAATCGGTCGGAACACCAAAATAGACCTGAAGGTATTTATGGTCGTCGCTGTCATCTACATTTGATGTAATATCACTCCGAACGCCCTCAACTGAAAAGCGATCAAGCTCTTCAATCGTCCTATTGTTAAGGTCAACAGCGACGATTTGGACTTCTGAATCCCAAGGATAACCAATATTCTGATCATCAACTTCATCACTATTTCCAATAATCGGATTGCGGTTTTCATCAGCGCAGGCAATATTATCGAATATTGAAAGGACAACTCGATTGTTGCCTCGATACGATTCATATTTTTCAGCATGGGTAATTTGAACCGTATGGCCGCCATTGATGTATTTATAAACGTCGGGATTTACCACTGTAAGGTTGAATGAAGGTGGTAAAATTAAGTTTTGCACCGGGTTCTCCACGTTCCAAATCGGAAGCAAAGTGTTTGTATCAACACCGAAATAGCTTGATGAGTTGCGGGAGTTGAGGAGCAACTGATTAATTTCCTCTGCATAGAAAATAGAATTGAAATGTGTATCATGTGGGCGAGTATAGACAATTGCGCTGGAGCCTTCATACAGTTCAGAATAGTCAATTGACGCCACAAGCTCGCCGGTTGCATCTACGTATTTTAAAACAATTGCTTCCCACCTGTTAGTAGGACTTACCTGTGACGCGTCTGTTATAGTTGAGAGGGCGTACATATATCCATCATTGTCCCAAGTCACATCATGATGATAACCTTGTCCCTCCGGGGCTTCAAAACGGCCTAAGCTTTTTCCCATCAACGTCATTTTATCTATATATTGATTGTAATATGAATCTCCCACTTGCCCGCTGGGAACATAGAACAGATTGTTATGATACTTCATAAACATATTTGGGAAAGGATCGTCAACCAGCCCGGCTATCCTGATATCACCGTTTCTGTCAAATACATCCCCATAATATCCATTAAACAACCAGCCATTAAAAATTGTGGATTCCGCTGCCTGGGGATTGTAGATATTAAATTCGGTTTTAAGATGATGTTCACCGAAATCCACTGTAGACCAATAGGATGAAAGTAACTCGTATTCATAAGTCACGCCTTGCTGAGATTCCAAAACGATAGTAATTGTCGTATTTCTGGTTGCGTACAAACCAATTACCGGGATAACGGGATCAACCTTGAAATGATTGTCAAAATAGGTGAAATCGGCATCCGAGGTAACTCCATGCACTTTATACTCATACTTATATGCAACACCATCAGTATAAAATGTTTTTTCAAAACATAACAGATTTCTTCCATATGGATTGTAGATCGAATCACCGATTGATATAGCAGGCGTTATCGAAGTGGTTTCTGCGTTCGTACTTTTAAGCGTTAATCTTTCCAACTGGTTTTCATAAATGACGGTACTCATGTTTTCACTCCTATCTTGATTTTGCAATATAATGGATAAGCTGTTGTTGCAAGATAATTCCGTGGCTAAACTAAATTCCTCCTTTTTGCCACTTACGATGTTAATAAATCAAAGCATTCATCTAAAACTTACAATATACAGTTTTAAATGTATGTTTCGTCACTCACCATATAATTAAAATACTAACATAACAGAAAAGGAATGTACTCAACTATGAAATTTACAGAGGGTCAGTGGCTTACAAAAGCGAAACATCAACTACTTTCTCCCGTACAGGTTTTTGATGTGAAATTCGATGGTACAAGACTCACGGTATACGCCTATACAAAACAGGTGGACAATCGAAGGTGGACTTTGGATCAGGGAATCATTACAGTGCAGTTATGCGCCCCCATGCCTGATATGATCTCATCTAAAATAGTTCACTACGAAGGCGTTTGTAATCGCGGTCCAGATTTTAAATGTTATAGTGATGAAGCATTTAATCCGCACTTTGAGGATTGTGAGGATGAATGCCGTTATATTTCCGGCAAGCTAGAAGCGGTCATACATAAAGCTCCGTTCGCTGTAGATTATTATTTTGATGGTCAACATATTACAGGTAGCCCCCTCCGCGCTCAGGCCAACATCATAAACGACAAGAACGAAGTTTTTACTCGGGAACAGCTTACACTAGCAGTTGGAGAATATGTGTATGGTCTTGGGGAACGGTTCACAGCTTTCCCTAAAAACGGTCAAGTAATAGAAATGTGGAACGAGGACGGCGGAACAGCTTCCGAAAAAGCTTACAAAAACATTCCTTTCTACGTTACCAGTAAAAATTATGGAATATTTGTTAACCACGCTGAAAAGGTATCATTTGAAGTCGCTTCTGAGCATGTGGAGCGGGTGCAGTTTTCCGTACAAGGGCAGAAGTTAGAGTATGCCGTCATTGGAGGCGGTTCAATAGGTGAGGTCATAGCCAACTATAACAAGCTTACTGGGAAACCTGCTCTTCCTCCCGCTTGGTCTTTTGGACTATGGCTATCCACATCCTTTACAACAAGTTACGATGAAACCACTGTCAACAGCTTCATTGATGGCATGAGAGAACGAGATATTCCCCTACATGTATTTCACTTTGATTGCTTTTGGATGGAAGCTTGTGAGTGGTGCAATTTCGAGTGGGACGCAAAAACTTTTCCAGATCCGCGCGGAATGTTAAACCGCCTCAAAGAAAAAGGGCTAAAAATTTGTGTATGGATCAACCCATATATCGCTCAGAAATCTTCATTATTCCGTGATGCAATGGAGCAACATTATTTAGTTGAATATTCAAATGGTGATGTATGGCAATGGGATCGTTGGCAGGCAGGCATGGGGTTAGTGGATTTTACAAATCCTGATGCCTGTGCGTGGTATCAAAGTAAACTCAGAGCTTTACTTAATATGGGAGTAGATTGCTTTAAAACTGATTTTGGTGAGAGGATTCCAACTGATGTAGTGTGGCGTGATGGTTCTGATTCGCTCAAAATGCACAACTACTATACTCAGCTTTACAATAAATGCGTATTCGATCTTTTGGTACAGGAACGTGGACAGGGTGATGCAGTATTGTTTGCACGCTCTGCCACAGCAGGGGGACAACAGTTTCCTGTCCATTGGGGCGGCGATTGTTGGGGAACCTATGAATCGATGGCTGAATCCCTACGTGGAGGTCTATCTCTTTGTATGTCCGGCTTCGGATTCTGGAGCCATGATATTGGTGGCTTTGAAAATACCTCTACAGCCGATTTGTATAAGCGATGGGCCGCGTTTGGATTACTGTCTACTCACAGTAGGCTTCACGGGAGTTCATCATATAGAGTACCGTGGTTATTCGATGATGAGGCCGTGGACGTTCTGCGACACTTCACTAAGCTCCGTTGCCAGTTGATGCCGTATCTGTGGAGTCAAGCAGTAATCACTGCCAACACTGGCATACCCATGATGCGCAGTATGGTAATGGAGTTTACCGATCCAGCTTGTAAGCATTTGGATACCCAGTATATGCTTGGAGATAGTTTGATGGTTGCCCCAATTTTCAACGCAAATGGAATAGCGGAATACTATCTACCAAAAGGCAAGTGGATAAACTATTTTACAGGAGAGTGCAAGGAGGGCGGAACTTATTATGAGGATATACACGATTATTTCAGTTTGCCGCTGTACATCCGTACAAATTCTATCGTTCCTGTAGGAAACAATGAACATGATGTGGTGTACGATTATAAAGACGGAGTTACTTTTCTTATTACTCCAATTGGCGATGGTATGGAAGCTTTTTGTACTATCTACGGAAGCAACGGAGATTCCAGTTTAGGTATAACAGTAAAACGCATAGGCGACAAGTATTCGGTAAAATTAACTGGAACACCATGCCTTGTTAGGCTCGTTTTCTATTGCCTTGACGCAGATAAATCGATTGAAGGTGCAAAAACCTGCGTATACAACAGCGGATTGCTATTGGAATTATACTCTGGAGTAAACTCAATTCACGTGGAAGGAAAGTTGAAATATGAATAAACCGTTTACTTTTGGCACAGCAACGGCATCATTTCAAATTGAGGGCGCGTCATATGAGGACGGTCGTACTTCTTGCATATGGGACATCTTTTGCGCGCAGCCTGGGAGAATTGATAAAGGCGAAGATGGATCGGTAGCCTGCGACCATTATCACAGATATAAAGAAGATATTGTACTAATGGCAGAGTTGGGAATTGACAGCTACAGATTTTCAATTGCATGGCCGAGGATATTCCCTGAGTATGGACGATATAATCAAAAAGGAATGCAGTTTTACAAAAACATTCTGAAAGAGCTTAAGTGTCATGGCATAAAAGCCGCAGTTACGCTCTACCACTGGGACTTGCCGCAATGGGCACAGGATAAAGGAGGATGGGAGAACAGAGAATGTGCAGGGTGGTTTACGGATTACGCGGAAAAGTGTTTCGAGCAATTAGACGAAGACGTAGATTTATGGATTACCCACAATGAACCTTGGTGTGCATCTTTCTTGTCCAATTTGGAAGGAGAACATGCACCGGGAAATACAAATATGGAAAAAGCTTTAAGGGTGGCCCATCATATTTTGCTTTCTCACGGAATGGCTGTTGAGTGCTATCGAAGTAAACAGCGAAATGCAGAAATCGGTATAACGCTTAATCTTGTGCCTGTATACCCCGAAATCGATTGTTTTGGCGATCATCTTGCGCGAGATTTACATGACGGTTATCAAAACCGATGGTTTTTGGAACCTCTTTTTAACAAAAAATATCCTTCAGACATGTCGGCGTTTTTTGGCTCACGTAGCGATACGGACTTCGATTTTATAAAAAATGGTGACTTTGACATTATTGCTTCGCATATTGACTTTCTAGGTGTGAATTTCTATACGCATTCGGTGGTGCGGTATTCATCCGCAAAATACCTTTTGACCTCAAGAAGTTATACAGATTTGCCTAAAACCGATATGGACTGGGATATTTGCCCAGAAAGGCTTAAGGATCTTATCCAAATGCTCCGCAGTAAATATACCGAATTACCAATTTACATTACTGAGAACGGATGCGCATTTCAAGATCAAGAAATAGATGGCAAAATTCACGACTCGCAAAGAATAGATTATCTGCTACGCCATCTGAATATTATAGAAGATATGAACCGAGAAGGACTTAATATTGCTGGTTATTATTACTGGTCTTTTATGGATAACTTCGAGTGGGCGCGTGGATATTCTAAGCGGTTCGGGCTTATATATGTAGATTACACAACACAGGAACGTTATCCGAAAGACAGTTTTTATGCTTATAAAGATTATATTAAACAGTGGCAGACAAAAACATAATTTAGAAACGCATGCAGATATGTCATAAAAGTGATATAACGGAAGATAACAGGTAACTTTTTACACCATCGTTTTTGTTTGACCAAGAAGCCATAATATATCAACTTTAAGTGCTTTTGCAAATATCAGTATTTCATTGTCAGTTACAGGGCGATCCCCGCGTTCAATTTTTGACAATGTTGGTTGTGATATAGGGAGATCAAGAAGCTGAACACGTGCGAGTAAATCTGACTGCGATATAGGTGGGTTATGTAAGGTTCTTGCAATTTTAATTCGATGTCCGACAATGTTCTTTGCCATCACTGTCCTGCTTTCACTTTTCTGGATAATTTCGCGCTCCTTTCAATTTTGCTGTTGGGAAGCAAGATTTAATAGCTTTTTTAGCAGATTTGCTATTATAATGCATAACAGCTTCAGCGTGATAAGTGTTATTTTTATTATTAGAAATGATTATATATCAAACATAATAAAATAATTTCCCAAGAATTATAAATATAATCGTCTGTTATATCAAATGAAGTTTTTCTCTTTTTTTCCTCATTTTGCTACCTTAATTATTCCCATCGCAGGTTTAACCAAATATTTACCATAATGCCAACATATGACCCAGCTAAAGAGACCTAGCCCAAACAGTCCTGCGACGAACATCTGGTATGTATTGGCAGTGCTCATGGTATAGTTGTAATATTTATGGTAACCGCTGCACATGTTTTTCCGTATAATAAATTAGGGGATATAATCGGCACACAATCAATTCAATTACGTTATTTTTCTGCACGATTCGACAAAGACTCAGCAAGCTTCAATTCATATCGCACAGAGAAGCAATAATATGCGGCGTTTCCGTAAAGCAAAAATGATAAACATAATATTTCACTTGGAATTTTACGAGAATACACCTCATGTAATCGAATGTCACAGTATTTATTTTAGACTTGTAGACAAAACTATGTTATGGAGCTGATTAAATTGGACATTGTGGATATTCAAATGAAAACAAATAAAATTGTTGGAGCTTGGATGGAAAAATTAAGTACCGGCAAATCATTTTCTGACCTCATGCAAGTTTACGGCGATATTCGGGTAGAATTATCGCACATAGCTTCAAACGAAGAATACTTAATTGATACTTATATAGAACTGATGGAAAAAGAGAAAGAACTTTTTTCTCCTGAAGCGGCGTATCTAGCCGGAAAAAAAGCGTCTCAAGCAGAGCGTAAGTATTATCCCTTGGAGTACATAGGCCGCGTAATATTAGAACATGACAATCAGAGTCTTTTAGGTGAACGCGATTCCATGTATAATGCTTTATGCGACTTGCTCGGTGAGCCTCACCTTATGGATGAGTTAAATGAGTTATTTCGCTATTGCCATGGTGAAATCAACTGGATAATAGAGCAATTCTATCATTGGGGATATTACGGCAATATCCCGGATATAAAAGCTATAGCAAGATAATCTACAGCGCACGGTTTAAGATGGACATATATTTGAAAAAACTGACGTTGTGCGGCATAGACCCTATGTTCAACTCAAATGTTTATGCTCTTGACGACTTGAATCCAATGATAGAAGTGAAAAATCATCTCGCTTCTTAATCGCCAAACTGCTGACCTAGATATGTGGCTGCAAACTGAACAAGCGCGATCTGATTTTCCGGTAATCTTTTTTATCTGACCGCAAGCGGCGATAACTAAGAATCGAGTAACCCCACATATTAAGTGTTATATCCTTGTCCATTAGTCAAAATGGTAGCTCCGATTAAAAAGGGGAAACCAAGAACAGCGACGCATCATAAAAATATGCGTAATAATTATTATCATTACGCATATTTATTACGCTATTTCACTTGACAATACGCTCAATCATGAAGTACAATAAATTAATAAAAGTGTACTTTCGTCAGCCGAAAGGCGACGCGTAAAGGCCGGAGGCCAAATTGATTACAATATCGAGCACATTTGCCAATGGGGTGGGTGTGCTTCTTAAAAAAAAACATTTAAGCGTCTTTATGGCTCGGGCTTTGCCCGTCTATAAGGACGCTTTTATTTTAATAAATCATAGAAACAAATTGAGAGGAGTACAAAAATGCAAGAAACTAGAGAAAACGCAGTAGCAAAGGTCTGGTTTATGGGAAAAATCAAACAATCCCCGGCAATGTTTTTGTTCCTGAAGAATTGGTGGGTATCCAGGAGACATGGCGAGAAAAGTGTGATGAACTTGCAAAGGCAGATAATACTGTCTGTGCGTCAATCAACTTTCAATTTCAAGGAGTGCGTTACGAGATGGCGCCGCCCATCGAAAATCGTTTGATATGGGAAAGCACGCTGCCTGAGATCAAAGAAATGCTAAAGGAGGCGGGTGCCGAGGATATTCAATATGTTCTTGTATCGATGACTGGACAAACAAAAACAGCGATTACATAAATGGCATATTGCGTTAGACGGAAGTGAATAAGATGAAGATTAAAATGGACATGCGAGTTCTGAATATCATTCATTGTGTGCAGGATTATAAAAGATTCCTTATATCGTATCATAATCTCGTATTAGACGATATGAATTTTCCATGGTACACAGAGGTGCAGAAGTTTTATAATCGACTACTATTACCGGAAGGAATGAAAAAGTGTAAATCGTTTTTTGAAGCAGTATTAAATTATCCAAAAGAAAAGCTGGATGAATTGGATAACAAACAAGAATCTGAGTTAAGCCAATATTACTTCAATTATTAATGAGGAGCTAGGTATGTATAATACACGGGAATTTTTTGTTCTGTCACGGATGAAACCCGCCGGATCACCGCAAGACAGCGAATATAATAACAAGACGCAAGTATCCGACAGCATAACACTGTGGTTTTCAGGCGAGAACGAACAGGATGCAGAAGCTACCATTACATGGACCAGGGTAGGCGGCGAGTTTTCACCCAGTATATCCGCATACGCTGACGCATGGGAGGCAATATGTTCGGACGAGCGGTTGTTGGCAATGATGCGGGAACACGCCTACATGAATATAACTCCCTACGAGATGGCGGAAAAGCTGGTTGAAATCGGATTTACGGATAAATCTGAGCTGCCGCCGGAATGTCCGGCATCTTTAAAACCATTTGCTACTATCAGTTGGGAATATTCATATTTCCGCAAATTGATTGCCAAATTCATTGGCGTCAATGAATTTGACCTCAGCGCCCGGCTTGTTAGGAGCGTCGAGGCCGCAATGGTTGATAAATTTAAAAACCAGATGCTTTGTATTGCGGACAAAGTTTTGCCAGAGCTTATTTTCTCCGCACTTCGCGGCGTCGGAGAAAAGGAACATTGCGACAAAAACGGGCAATTTGAGGAGAATTCCTAATGATAAATGAGCAGGGAGACAGGGAATACCTTTCAAAAGAGCTTATCAAAGACATAAAATTCGTCATCGAAGAAGATCAGGTGAGGATATATTGTTCGAACACGTCGTTTATCAATGCTCAAATTAGCCAGTTCATCAGCAAAAGCGACCTGCTTGCTGCATACGGCAGGATTGTGGCGCGAGCAAAAGCCCTCGGCATTGGTATATCCTACAAGCAAAACATTAAAAAAACAATTGAGGAGCGATGGATAGATTATGAAAAGGCTTTTGAAAAGGCAAAAGTTATTTGGCCAGTTAGTAGTTCAGGCAGGTGTCGTGCGCGATCGGGGGCTTCACATGGGCTGTACATATGACATGCAACTGAAAGGGCTCATGAGTATGTCAACGCATTATCACGTATGACTACTTCAAAAAGCGTTATTACAGAATTTGAAAAAATCCGTTACCGCTTAGATGAGCTTGAAATAATGATGGATAATTTCGAGGGAGGGGAATCTGAATGCCGTATCATATTATGACGCCGGGCAATCTGGCGCTTAACAGGAATTTTTCAGCAGAAGACGTCGCCCGACTAATTGACATAAGCCTTACTGCCCGCAAAAGTGTTTTCCCATACGTGTGCGTTGATAATATCGAATGTGCTGCATACATTGGAAGAAGCATTGGCATCGTTGAAAAGTATGGATTATTTCCGGACAAATATTGGCATGGAGAAGCAGATGAATTCATCAGCCTCTTGACGCTGCTTTCAAGCGATTACCCATGCAAGGAAGAACTCCTGCGAATGGCGGAGAAAAAGACGGTTAATATGATCAGGGGGATCGCGGATCATTATTTCCAGCGTGTTATCGTCATGTTCGACCATGTTAAAAGGCATCACGGATACGATATCCTGCGGCCTACAAAATTTATGTTGCTGTACTATCCTGACGCCGAGGGAATGTGGTATGTCTATACAAACGACGTTTATAATCACGCCGAGTTAGGCACAATGAAAAAGCCTCTTTTTTACGGTTCCCGAAGGAGACTTGGAGCTGTTTAATAAGGGACTCAAGCGTTTGATTAGCGCTTAGCGGAGACTTTATTAGTCCTGTGCAGCTCAGCCAAATAGTTAATAAAACACTGTAAGGCCGCCGTAAGTAGCTGACAAGCTACACGGCGCCTTACTATTTCACCCAAGGCAAAAGCGCTGATAATAGCGACTATACTTAAATGAGAAACCAAAACTATAGTAGGGAGGGAAGTCATTGCCGGAAGAGCTCTCGGTAAAACCATATTATATTGTATCTCCGGATAATGAAGGATTACGCTTAATGTTTCTCGCCGTAAACGCATTTGAAGCTATGTTAAAGATGCTATATTATCTTAACATAAAAAAGAAATGTAGCGGAGAAATAAAGAAATCGAAGCATGGCGTCATAATGCTTACAGACGCATCAGACTATTTTTGCAAGGAGTACAATACGGAATCAAAAAATACATCTGTTTCATGTCATCGTGTCCTTGCTTGACAAACTTTGTTTTTTGCGGATATAATATAAAATATATTAAGTGCTTTTCATCAGTTAATCCATTGACTGATGCGTATCGGCTTTATTCGCCAAAATAACTTACAGGGCATATTTGCGTTTTAATACGCAGATATGCTCTTTTTTTATGTTCTTAAATAATAACTCAATGCCCGTGCGGTGTTGATTAATATAGATAAAAAGCCAATGGAAAGGAGAGAAAACAGTATGAGGGAGGTGATGAATGATGCAGAATTATCTGCAGGAGCGACATGGTGCGGTTACGCTTTTGTTATCTGCTGACGGCCGCAACGAACGCAAGGGCTTTTTGGTTGATGGTCATGCGCCTCTTTACAGCATCGCACGGATTCCAAGGGCGACCATGGAAGGTAGGACAAGCGTAAATGCTTACGAATTTTTTGAGGGTAAGCTTAGGGAGATCGTATCTGTTCAGCTAGACAAATACTTGAAAGATCATACCGCTGATATGTCCATCTATTCAGAGAACGGTTTCTGGGCTGACGCCTTGCGTCATGCAGGAATTCGCAACTACCCGCATATTATGGCGCTCTATTACGAGATTCAGTCCGGTGTCCTGCATTTTATCATTGACGGGCGTCTTACATACATTATCTATGATGTGATAAAGGACGAGTGCCTGTTGCGCAGTGATAACGAAGAAACAGAAAGAACGGGCAGTTATGCGCTTTTGGATGAATTCTTCGGTCCAAGTAGATGTTTACAAATGATAGCGGAGTCCCAAATGAACAATAATCTGGCACCGCATCCGTTCTCGGAAATTGCCGCTGCAAACGAATTCCTTTCAGATAAAAAAAGGGATGTTTATGCGGTGTTTAGAGGAAATGCAAATGTAAAACTGAAAGCTGACAATGGGCGATATCATATTGGTACGCTTATCGCTTCTGACAGAACTGGATTTTATCTGCGTGGAATGCCTGGCTACAGCTTACATGAACTGATCGGCATCCGATGCCGGCATACTGTATTCCCTGTCAATGCGCGGCTTTTTTGCAAATCAGTCCATTACCAGATGACCGGAACAGGAGATTAAAAGCGGGAAAAATTGCGAGGAGGAGACGACATCAACTTTAACGAGATAAAGCATAATGAACTCACACTTTACCTAAACCCAACCCGCGACAGTATGCTGTCCATCTTAGGATTTTCAACCAAAGATGATGATGATCGCGTTTATGCCGTTATGTACAAGGATGAATTTACAGCTTGTGGCTTTGATGCGGTAGACCTGCGGGCATTCCTTGAAAACCGATTGCTTGAAACCGCAGGTGCAGAAGTCGAGGCGTTCTGTATGAAAGCGCCAAGTCAAGGCATGCTTGATCAAGCGTTTTGGAAATCAGCTACAGGTCATGCTGGAAAAGAACCGGAGCCTAATTGCTCATGGAATCTACGGTTTAACGGAATATTCCAGTACGAAGTGGAAATGCAAAAGGTGAGGGGTGGTTATCAGAAAGATGAATTTTCTACATACAACTTTCAGAACCGGCAATTCCTTGCCAAAGATGATCCGTTACACTACGCGAAGGTATATTTCGGAGATATGTACCGATTTGCACTTGCGGAATGTTGGATGAAAAATGGGTTAATGCCGCCGGCATATGTTGAGATTGCTGCTATCAACCGTTTCCTGGAAGGTAAAAAAACCGTAAAGCTCCTTATGAAAAACGGTTCGGAACATACCTGCCAAAGTAAACACTTTATGATCAAAGCGAGCTCATTTATGATGTTCGACAAAAATGGCTATTCAGCGGAAAAGTACCTCGCATCTCAGAACGAGAATCCTAACGTAGGACTAATGGATATTTTAGGGTTCAAGCATGGTTCACAATTGCATCCAATCAACCCGGAACCACTGATTTTCGTTCCGTGCTAATTTGGCGATAAAAAACTAAATAATAACGAGGAGGATGTATTCATGGTTGCCTTGACAAACAAAATGGAGATCACCCTGCCGGATCAATTTCTTAAAGACAGGGGGCTTACACTGGCTTCCTTGCTCAATCCTACTAAGCTGAAGGAAACGCTACATCAGTATCTCCCGGATGTGCCAAGCGAATACAGGCCGGTCAACTCGAAAATATCCCTTGGCAGCATGAGCGACGGCTACATCGTTGCCTATGAGTTGAGCAGCGCACAAATCGGCTGCGGTTTGTCCGCGGAGGAAGTCGAGACGCTCAAGTTGGATATAAACGGGGAGTTGGATGTGGAAATGCTTCTTGATCAGGCTATTTTTGCCGTGAATGAGAACCGTTACTGCAGAAAGCAAACGTTGACCTTCAACGACACGCCGGTATCCTTTGTAAGGGAGTATCTGGAGAATGAAGATTGTCAATTCTTCATCCGGGTCCTAAATCCCCATCTTTTCGAGGTAACGATAACACCAAACAGTTATTAATTTATACCCGGGCGTTTACGCCCGGGTACTCTTTTATCTACTTTTATTGAGTTAGAAAAATGGTCGATATTAAAGGAGGAAATCCCAAAATGAATTATCTGAATGTTGAACTTAATAAAAGCTCTCTATTTGGAAAGGATGAACTACTGCGCGAGCTTGAAGCTGGTGACTGTACTGTTCACAGAACAATCGGTATTCTCGAAGAAAGGTATGGTGCAGCCATGTACTGTCAATTTGGTAGTATAGGCAACTGTATTGTGGCGCCGATTCGCGAAGGACTCTTGATGCTGTTTTGCGAATACTGGGAGGGAATCGAAGTTGTGTTGACTCATTCAGCTAAGCTCATGGATGCCAATGAGCAAAAAAATATTATGAAAAAAATAATTGAAAGGACATCGTTATTGACTGACAGCATCCAAGGTCTGGCGCAGGACTACGGCTTTGCTGAAAACACGCAACTATCCGAAGATAAACCCATTAATCCGACATATATGGGGCATTTGCTCGACCCGGATACCCTGTTGGGCAAAGACGAGCTTCTAGCTCGTTTGAGAGCGGAAGACCATCGATGCACATATAAGTCGCTATCTGAAATTCTGACCAGCCATTTAGATGGTTATGATGAATTGAAATGGCACTATCCGATTAGTGACGGCGAACACTCTGGCGGTTTTCTTGTTCCGGTTCGCGAAGGTCTTTTATATATCCCTTATAACGAGGTATATAATGCAGACGAATATGAGGTGCTTCTTGCCGATAAGGCTTCACTGATGGACGAGGAATCATGCGAGATGTTTGCAAATGAGCTGATGTCTTTTTCAGACGGTATTTGCAAGGCAATGCGCGAAGCGATGGAGGTTTTTAAAACCGTCAGACTGCCAGATTCAGGTGATCGGTAATCACGCTTCAAGAGCCTGATATTAGGATTCCAAACAGGTAAAACAATATACTCCTTTTTTTTTGATACTTAGGTTTTGCAGGCGTTTTGATATCTTGAAGCTGGAAAGGAGACTCGATATGAGTTATGAAATCTATTACGACAGGGCTTTTATACGTGTAAACGATCTCTACATACCGCTCGTTAATCAAGGAAGCAATAATTGCTGGGAAATCAACTATTTTTCTAGGCGTCAAATACCAGAAAAAAACTGGCAAGTTCTAAACTGGCAGGATCGCAGCCGGCTTCTTTATACCAAGGACGAAGTTCGGGAAATCGCGAAAGATTTGGAAACAATCAGTCAGGAAAGCGGAACCTGCTTTAAAAGCCGGAACAGGCATTTTGAGCAAGGTGAGTTTGAGAGATGGATTCTTTGCGGTTTGAAATCGGCGTATACAGTCGAAGAATATGTTGCCGCTAGAAACAAACCGGAAGTCCACGATTATTCCGATAATAAGATAGAAAACTGGAAAACGTACCCTTTATCGACTACACAAGAATTATTGGATATGATTGAAACTTTAAAAGGATGTCCAATGCTCAATTTGCATTTTAAAAATAATCGTGAGGTATATAGACCCGCAAGAACCCATACCAACCGCGACAAGATGGAATACTATGTGCTGAGTTCGAAAGAGGCAGGTGGTGGTGATTTGTACTTTTGCAAATTAACGCGCAGGGGATATAGAATGTCTACTAACCTTAACCAAGATGTTCGCACATTTGACAAAGAGCAGCAAGCACATAAATATCTGGATAAGCATTCAAGCCGCTTTGGCGGCAACAATTTCAAGCCAAAAAAGATTACTAATAATTCAAATGCAAGCTCAAAAATGTAGTAATAACTCAATACTATACGTGAAAATTTAAGGGGTATGGCGGTTGTAATCGCCATACCCCAATCCTATTATATGAACACTTTATGGATAGTACGAACCGCGACTTAGGAAAGCATGGGTAATATAGTCGGCTGCCTATTGATTAGAAGCCTTATTACCTCATTGCCTTTCTTATATGTTTACTATTCGTTCATGATATATATCGGACCTGAGAGCAGCATATGCTCCAGATTCGGTTCCAGATTTGCCTTCTCTCTGGCTTTTAGAGCTTGGTTTACCACATCCAATTCTGAGCTGTGTCCCAATATCTGGTAGACGGACCCCTTATCCAGAGTAGCGCAGGCTGCTTTTAAATACTCATAAATGGCATTGTAGATCGGATCCTTTGAAAACAGGAACACCTTTTTACTCTGATCCGGATAAACGATAGTGTAGCTACCATCGGCAGTCTCAACCTCCGGGAAAATAATATGAAACAACGCTGTGGGGATAAACCAGTACAGTTGCTGCGCCGTTACCTGTGAACCGGCAGCAATCCGGCTCAGTTCGGTATGCAAATCAGCATCCTCCCTGCTAAAAGCAGTCACCGCATTTTGCAGAGTTTCCTTTGACACGGCTTCCACGGTTTTTACTTCCTGCACACCGGGATGCTCCTCTTTCACTTTTGTCTTCTTAAAAAAACCAAACATACTATTTCTCCTTTGACTCCCGGATTTGCATCACCTTAACATCTATTTATTATTTGCGCATTATCGCCCGAAGTCGTTACAACCCACGTTCATAGTTTAGCATATAGTCACGTTGAGTATACAGTTTAAAAGAAATGAAATCAGCAGTCTTGAGTCTGCCGCACTTTTTTACGCTCATTAGTGCCGCTAAATTCAGCACGGTTTCGTTTATACTCAGCAGCCTCCTCGTTTGTAGAATATCTGACGTTTAAATTACCACAATCCGGGCAATTTTCAACTGCACTTGCCCTCTCAAAACAAAAAAGGCATTTTGAACAAGTGTAAATCGACATAATAATCCCGTCCTCACATATTACTCACCAGCATTATATCACAGAAACCAAAAAATCAACAAGCGGCAAGTGCTGTCAAATGTTGAAATGATATTTTTATACTATAAAAATAACACCATATATTCGCTGTCACTCGGGGTTATGTGCGGATACATAGACGCGGTGAGCCATGTGAATAAGATAGATATTACTTTAGCAGATATGTACGCTATTCACGCATAAAGGCGACTAAATAAAGAAAACAGGCTCTGTTTACATACGCAAACGGAGCCTGTTTTAAATAATTATTTTTTTTGAAGTGTACCTAAAAGGCAAAACCTAGCAGTTTCCGAGATGGGAAGCATACTACCAAAACTACTCTGAAGACATTTTGTATTAGATACAGGGAATTGCCATTATTTTTTCAGATATCTCTGAACGAGGTAATCAAAGTATTTTTTCAAATCTTCGATCCCTTCCTTTGGAAAACCTGGCGGAAGTAAAAGCTCCAGCTTTTTATCAGATAATCTTACACAAGGCTTTCGATCATCTGAAAGACCACATAAATAATCTATGGATACATCAAAGAATTTGGCAAGCGCAATTTTATGATCATCGTTCGGTTCGGCTATATTACGCTCCCATGTTGATATAGAGTGCTTGCCGATGCCGATAATGTTGCCAATTTGTGTTTGGGATAAATCTCTGTCTTCACGCAGCGCTTTAAGTCGTTCGCCTTTCAAATCACCCACCTACCTTAATTTTTATTATAAATGATTTATCTACATATTTTGACAAAGTAGAATTATTAGACACGATATAATATAATAGGGTTAAATAATTCTACACTCAAAACAGAAAGGACTTGTGAAAACAATGACTCAGGAAAGAAGAAAACATTTGTTATGCTGATCAACAAAGGGATTATGGTAAGATCATGGGAAATAATCGAGGATAATATTCGGGCTGTATTGGAAGAGGCTATCAAGGACGGTTATTCGGTAATGCGTATCGGGTATGTCGGGGAAATTAGCCCAAAGGTTCTGGAGATGCTGGCTCAAATGAAAAGCAAATGTGCAGAAAACATCTTTATCGAAGCAGTTGTTCTGTCATTTGAAGCAATGCCGAAATCAAAAAGCCATATTGACACAATTAAGAATATCTGTAATGGGGTAAGCTTATTGTCAGTTCGAAGCGATTCTCAAGCTCTCTCTTTTACACGCGACATGATTTTTACAGCAGATCGTGTGGCGGCGATAAAACATGAGGACGCGCTTGACAGTCAAAACCACAAGGATTACATCTGGTTTGCGCTTGATTATGCGGTATACCTTGAGAAAGAATTGCGTATGATAGAAGCGACGCGGAAAGGATAAGCGTAAAATGAGCGAAAGCAAAATGAAAGCTACAGGTATTATAAGGAAAATTGATGGACTTGGCCGTGTTGTAATACCCGTTGAGATTCGCAGGGCAATATTGCTTCATGTAGGAGATCCATTAGACATTTATACGGGAGATGACGGGGAGATCATTTTCAAAAAGCATCGTTCCCTTTAACCCGCTAATCGATATTGCTGCCGCATACACAAAGACATTACATAAGGCGCTCAACTATCCTGTAATCTTGGTTGACCGTAATAATGCGATAGGCGCCGCTGGAATTTCTGTAGAGCAGACGCTCGACAGGCCGGTAAGCCAAGAACTATATAATCTGATGGAAACGCGCAAATTATATATCGCGGATAAAATGGATGATATGTTATGTCCGCTTGAAGGGACAAGCTATCGAATGTATGCAATGAATCCGATTGTACCTAACGGGGATATCTGCGGCGCCATCGTTCTAATTGCGAGAAAGGATGAAAAAGGACCGAGCGAGTTTAGTGTTACAGACAAAAAGTTATTAGTCGCTGCTGCTGATTTCCTGTCACTTATGGCAACTATATAGTGACGTGATTCAATGCAGGTTCCTTGACAGTTTTCGGTTAAAGCGTTATTATTATTGTATCATTTGTTTGCTTCGCCGTCTTTTGAACGGTGCGTGCTGGAGGGCTCTAGGTTCTTCCCCAAAAAAATCATCAGGTATATTGCGATTTGTCGCAGTATACCTGTTTTTTTATCACAAGTAAGCGCTTGCCATGGTTTTGCCAGACAGGCGCTTTATATATATCAAAAGAAAATATATAAGGAGAAAAAATAGTGAGCAAGGTGCAAAAAAATTATGTTGAGGATAAGGAAGGTAAGGCGTTATGAAGATTGAAGATGGTAACTTAACCTACGAAGCCGCTGAGAGCAGGAGCGGAATTTGTCCGGTATGCGGGCATGAAGGACTGGAATACGGCGACTCTGATACACGGGATGACTCCGTCATTACCGATTGGGAGTGCCTGTCATGCGGATCTTATGGAGCTGAGTACGATTTGAAAGTGTTCGACGGGCATATCGTTCAGCATATACCAGATCGAACGCCTGAAAAGCGGGTCTACGAGGACTCCGACGGTAATACCTTTTTTGTACGCTCTGGGATTGGCAAGACTTACAAAGGTTTCTGCCGATGGAAGGAACCGAAAAAGGGTAAGCACCGGGAAAACGGCGTCAGGGGTCTGCAATATGTGGATGATTGTAATTTGGCTCAGTATCATCTTGACGCATACGCGGTAAAGAAAGGGCTCAAGGAAAAAAGTGACGGCAGGCAACATACGACGCCCGCCGCCGGCATTTACAGATTGATTAATGGAGGAACAGGCTTAGCGGAGAAGAAATCAACTGTCGGCGATATTGCTTATATGCCGCCTAAAACATTATTTGTTTTCAGGGAATGTATCGGACAATATAATCATGTCGGAACATGAAAATGCGATATGACGAAATGCAGGCGGCGGCTTCTCAATGCTGGATATTATCCAGTTTATTCAGTCTTTAACACAGGGTTTTGACACGCTGATAGGTGAAAGATGGCGGAACGGTATCAAGCGGGCAGGCGCAGCGAATAGCCATCGCGCGCGCAATTTATAAAAAAGCTGATATTGTCGTTTTTGACGAGCCTACCGCAAATCTTGATGTTGATTCAATAGAAAAATTCCAATCGGTCGTTAAATATCTCGCAAAAGACAAGATATGTATAATCGTTACTCATGATGTGTCCACCATGACGGTTTGCGATAAAACTTATGTACTAGAGAATGGCATCATCAGAGAAAATCGTAGCAATGAAGAACCATCCATAGACAACAAGTAGGAATCAAGTACATTCGCAAAACACCGAATCTCGCACCGGTCAATACCGATATCACTCAATAATCCATAAAAATGAACCCTGCATTTACGAGATGAAAAAACTCCAACGCTCTCCGCCCGCAATGTGTGGAGTTCTTTGTTTTTGAAAGGTGAGAATTTTTTGCGCTCTAAAAAACCATATTCTCATCTATGCCCTTGCCTTGACAACCAAAAGGCAATAATGTAAACTATTCATATATTAAGTGTATTTCCATCCTTACGGATGCGTGACGGACGGAAATACTTTGTATCCGGCCCAAATAAATTTACAGGCATATTGCGCTATTTTGCGTGATATGCCTTTTTCTTGACTCAAAATCGGTTGTTATCACTTTGCCGGAATTACCTGTGCATAGTGCTATATATATTAAACAAAATCGTATAAACGTGAAAGGAAGAAAAACTTTGAAAACAGATTCGCAGGATATTTTTAAGCTGGTAAAAATGAACGTACTATACTCCCGCCGAGGAATTACTTAGTACAAACAGACTCTCCCCAGACTTGTAAACGATCCCACGCCGCCATTTATCTTCGTAATAACGCCGTCGGCATCGGCTGTAACAATCCCTTCAGTTTCAATCAACGCCTCCAGATCGCTTACCTTTCGTTGTGCGAGCCCTATATCCACAACTGCGGCTTCAGTCTCCAAAGCCTTTCGCTGTTTATCGGCGGCGGTTAGCTCAGTCGTTTTATCAGCTTTATCAATTTCCTGCTCCAGCAGGATATCGGCATCCTCAATGGCGCGCCGGGCTGTTTCAATCGCTGTTTCCTGAGCAAGATATGCTTCGTCAAGAGTCTGTTCTTGTTTGCGTAGAGTGTTTCTCGCATCATCAAGCTCCATATCAGATTTCTCGTCCATATCGCAGAAGTTCTGAAGAAGGTCAACGGCGAGGATTTTTCGTATATATCTCCTTGCGCGGTTTCCACACGAAGCTGGGATTCTTTTTCAGCCGTTTCCATGTCCGCTTTTGCCCGCTCAAGCGCCCTCAACTAATAGAAGTGGGCTAATTCCGATTCTATCCATTTCTTCGATAATTTTCACAGCACTCGAGACATCACTCAATCGCAGCTTTTGTAACTCCGCGCGGGCGGCGTCAAGCTGGTCCTGCATTTGGGTAATGCGGAAAAAGCATACATAGCAATATGTATTCAAGGTGTGTTGATTAATGGCAAAATGGCACCAAGAACAGTCGAAAAACAGCATGAATTAGTTGCTAAAAACTCATTATTCAACATGCCCATTCCGCAATTCTGGATGAATATAGTAAAACTTAACATGGAGAAGGAAGTACAATGGACACGATATCACAATTAAAACATCCAATCTCTTGCTATTGTATCATAATTATGATACAATAGCACATGAGAGGAGATGTTACAATGGAACAGCAAAAAGCAGAAATTGTCCATGCGTCCCCTGTAATCCGTCCGGTTCGTGATTTGCGTAATAACTATACTGAAATAGCGAAAATTATTGAAGATCATACGCCTGTATTTATTACAAGCAATGGGCGCGGTACGGCAGTGCTTATTAATATAGAAGATTATTCCGACTATGAAGAGTATCTATATGAAAAGTACGTTGCCGGTAAGTTGGCGGAAGCAGAAGAATACGCGAAAAGACCTGATGCGGTATGGCATAATGCTGATGATGTAGCGCGGGAATTGAGGCAAGGTTTATAGTGGGCTATGATGTTAAATATCTTGATACCGCCAAAAACGATTTTAAAGAAATAAAAGCAACCCTGTCCTCTTATTCGCACGAATTTATGGCAAAAACAATAAACGCTATCTTGGATTCTATCGAATATCTAAAAGAAAATCCTTTAATGTATGAAGCCTACCGAAAAGACAAGCGTTACCGCCGTATTCCAATTGAGGAATACATTGTCTTTTACCGAGTAAAAGAACGCACCAAACAGGTTGAAATAATGCGTATATTATACGGTCGCCGCAATTACAAAAAAACATAACATTTCATTATCAAATCTCAATAACGGATTTGTTATGGTTCTGGTCTAACAATTTGACAAAGCCCGATTGCTGGAAATTACAAAAATCACGTCAAAAAATATGACCAGAGATAATAGGCGGACAGAGATCAGGCACTGCGGTTGAAACAATACTGCCTAAGATGTGAATCGGAAATGAGACCGCTTTATTGACAAGAACTGCGATGGGGAATATACTATTACTTATCCAGTGATTTTTGAGCGGTCGCGAAAAGCGGCTGCATTGTCGGCGGAGGACGGCCTTCGGCTATTGCGAACATTTAGAGCATATTTGCGCTTTTTGCGCTGTATGCTCTTTTTTTATTGCATCAAAATTTTGGATTAACATATTAAAAACTTCACAGGGAGAGGGAAGTACGATGAATACGATGTACTTAGCGCAACGACGATTACAACCATGATTGGCGTCTGTCTAGCCGTGGTACTGTTGACGCTATACCACCACAAAATGGCGTCAATGCTCATGTCAGTTTTGGCGGTAATTATCCTTATTCTCGCGTTTGAAGCTGCCACCGGATATAAACTGCTGGATCTTGGAGAATTGATGTCGTATATAGGAAATATCATTGTGCGGTTCTTCTACTGGATCGAGCAGCATCTGTGGCCAGAGCTTAGTAGTGCGGTTGAGGATATTGCAAATAACCTAGTCTCTTAACAATTACGGGTTTTTAACGTCCGGCCATTTCAACCGATTACTGGAAACGCCGTCCCGATTTCCGATATCAATAGGCCGCTGGCGTTCACGCTTCTTGGAAGCGGTTTAATTATTTGATTTTAACTGTGCTTCTTCGATGGCGAAGTTATCGCGATCGCGTGTAGGTCTCTTGACCAATTTTTGCTGTAAACACGCTATTATGCGTGGTAACGCTTTATATATATTTAGCCGCCAAATGGATTACAACGGATAAAAAAACTTTAAAAGTGGAGGTAATGCAATGACCTTTATAGAGGTATGCCAAAATGTACATGACGACGGCGTTATGGTGTTTCGTGAAAATCAGACGCGCTTCATGAGGAAAAACGAGATCTGGAGGCGAAACCCGCGCTCCAGATTACTGATTTCTGTTGGAAACTGTACAGCAAAATCAAACAGCAACAGTCTTGACGGAGCCGAGTGAAAGGAGATAACATTTTGGAGCCTGTATTTGTCCTTAAACAAAAAGACACTAATATTGACACTTACTACCACTGCCACGGGCCTTTCGCTGAAAAAGAGCTTGTAGTGAAGCAAACGGATATAAAATATGCACGCTGCTTTCCTGTAATGGACGCTGCCGAAACTTTCCTGGCCGGTTTGCCCGATTGGTTACTGGACAGATTTGCAGTGAAGGAGGTAAATGGTCTGGAACAGCTTATAGCCTGTCTTTCTCCTAACCGGGAGCAGACCTTTTCAATGGAAGGCGCCCCTATTGGGCTGATGTTCTGCTTTGATTAAAGATCAGTTTGCAATGGACATGCTTTCGGTGAAGATTGATAATTCCAAAATCGTCGTATTAAGTAATGGAGGATAAATAATGGACACCTATCGAGTGCGAATGTACGTCAAAGGCACAGAGGATGATGCTATTGCTCTGCGAAAAAGCCTCGCTCAAACTGTTTATGACGAGTTTGAGTTAGGTTCGGTATATGGTGTAAGAGTTGAGATTGATAATCCATCAGTTAGCAATCCAGTTGAAAATAAAACGAATAAAAAAGCTTTAAATGGAGTAATTAAAAAAGATTTTGTTTTAAAGGTTCCATATGTTTCTGTTTGGGACGGCGGTTACGAAATTGTAACGAGCGCGGAACTCAATATCCGAACGGGTGAGATTACCGAAATCGAATCCGTCGAAGTTTCAAATGCTTTGCGGACTTGTGAAAGAGAGTATATCTTGTTAAGCGGTGAGCAACATGACGTCATCTCGGATGGAGTCGATAGCCGTTGGGTTCAACTATACCACGGACACGAAGGCTACTGTACTGAAAGCTATCTGGATCACCGGGACGCGATGGCAGAACTGAGCGTCACCGGTATTTTAAGGGCGGTTGATTATATAAACACGCTTTCGCAATTCGTCAATAAGGACAATGAAATTCTGGATGATTTGGACGAAGTGATTAATCCGTTCAACATGGTATTGGAAAAGCTAAAGACAGATATAATCTGTTGGCATGGCGGCTGCAATTCAAGGTTGTACAAAAGCGACCTGCCACAGTACGACTATGTTTGCCCTGAATGCGATGAAAATTGTTAAAGCGTTCGTTTCGGTACTTTCAGCAAAAAAGGCAAAGGGGCCGTAGCACGAAACAGATTACGATGTGTGTTGCTAATAATTGTCGGCACTAAAAACAAGGTTCCATAATTGTTGGGGCCTTGTCTTTTCTTATTAAAACAAGTAAGGAAGAAAGCGAAAATGTATTCGATAGAAAGCCTCAAGCCGCTCAATGTGACCTTTGTTGCGCCAGGACAGGAAATGAGGGAAAGATAGCAAACTCTTTGTCATAGTCTTTTCCGCTAATTAGCTTAAAGATGGGTACTTGTCATTGCAGCCGTTTAGCTATCGGCAGAGTGACAGTCCCTTATTTTATTTTTTGGCATTAAAAATATGAATAAGAAAGGGATCAAAAATATGAGCAAGCTTACAAAGCCTCAAATTCAGGCACATGAAAAGGCTATTTGGTTGGCTAAACGTGGGAATCTTTACAGACGATGAGAAGCGGTTTGTGTTCGATAGTTACAGGGAAGACGCAGTACATATCAACAGCAAATACGGTGCTCATTTTACGCCGTTTGATCTTGCTGATGCTTTGACGCTTCACATCCCGTACAAATACGAGCATAAAATTAGAATCATTGATTTGTGCGCCGGGATAGGCGTTCTCAGCTACGCCGCCATGCTGGAGGGGAACGATACAAGCCAGTGCTATTCGGATATTACATGCTTGAGGTAAATCCCGATTATGTAGAAATCGGAAAAAACTTCTCCCAGACGCGAAATGGATATGCGGCGATGCGCTAGATCCCGATATATTAGGCAGCTTGGGGCGTTTCGATTTTGCAATATCAAATCCCCCGCACGGGTTTGTAAAATCTAAACACAGGGAAGCTTATTCGTCAGGCGAGTTTGAGTACATGGTTATTGAAGCAGCGTCGCAAATTGCGAGCGGAGGCGCGTTTATCATTCCTCAAATGAGCGCCCCCTTCGTATATAGTGGTACAAACGACCACTATTATCCTAGCGATTGCAAAGCCATGAAATTTGAAGAAAAGACAGGGATTGAGCTAAAATTTAATGTAGGTGTTGATACGGCGGAATATATAAACGACTGGCATTGCGTCACGCCTATTTGCGAAATTGTACTCTGCGATTTCACAAAAATGAAACAGCAAGTTTACTTTCAAACGAGGATAACTGCGTAACCCGCATATTGCGGAACTATATCGGATTGCGACTGCCGACATCATGCGATCATATGATTTGGACTTTACTGTGCAAGGTCAGGGATACAGCGATCTACAACTGGAGAAGGAAGATGGATGCGAGGTTGCGCTACAATTGGCAAAGGCGCGAAAAGTAAGTCGGGAATACTTCTATTCTGATGCCCGGTCAGCATATAAAGTCAATCTCGCTGAACGAAGCGAGTACCTTGCCGCCTAAATTTGTTCTAAAACCAGAAACATTGGTTTGAATTCATTAAATGGTAGTGTAATTATAATCGGAGGTTTGAACGTGAAAACAAAAGAAACCGCATATCACGACCTTGAGGACGGTCTTATAGACGATACACGAATAGAGTTGAAAGCGAGGGATATATCTGCTTCGTTCGCCCGAGCTGCGAAATGTGAGATCAAAAGTCCCGTAGGTGACGAATTAAAGAGCATTCTCGGAAAAATTGCTGAATACCTCATCGAAACAGAAGCGCAGGCTACATCTTCTGGGAATTTTATCATTTATCCAAATGATTTTAAAACTGACTTTATAGCACCGGAATTTTTTTCAGAACATATCCACACGATTGCCGAGATGATGCTGGAGTATTCCGCCGTCGCCGAGGCTGATGTCCTCCCGGATGGATCACTTGATGTCCTGATGTACTTAGCTTATTGCCCAAATTTTGAGCCTGACCCCGCGGAAGCTGACGAATATCCTCCTGACAGAGAGATACTTGATCCATTAACGACAAAGCGTGTACCTGAAAGCGAACACCAGCACAATCCAGCAGTTAAGCAGACACTTGCGAAAAACTTGAAGCACATAAGTAGAAAGCGGCGCAGAAGGGGCAACCCGACGCGGCTAAACACGACAAGAATCGGGGGGGAGTATGGAAAAGATGACTCACACTGAAGTGAAAATCGGGTCGTATTACTGGGCGAGTTTAGGCAGGCTTTCGTTACCGCAAACCATTGCGGTTGGCAAACCGCAAGTTGCGGTAAAGGAAAGAGTAAAGGTAGTCGGAATTGAAGATGACAAAATTGTGGTGCAAAGCACAAACAGCATGAGACCAATAATCACCGTCAAGGTGGATTACGTCGAGCAGCAATCACTAAGAATAAAAGATACGTGACTACGCTCGGCGTATCTGGCTTGATTATCTTGAAAATCTATAATATAATATAATCATATTAGTGAATTTATGATGGCTTTAATCCATCGCGTGAAGGTCGCCTGACCATATTTTTCATTGAGCATATTTGCGCTTTATGCGTGGATATGCTCTTTTGTTTTACAAATGAACTACACCGTTCAACGGTGTTTATATATTTTTTTATAGGGAACAGAAAATAACATTAAAAATGGAGGAAAAAATGCAGATTATAGCAAGATACGCGGAAGAAGACTTATTACTTGATAAAGCTGTTGAAGTACTGAAAGGATTAGGCATCAATGCTGAGAAATTTTATTCCAGTGATGCCCGCGTCGTATCCATCTGGGGAGATAACGAAATTCCTGGATGTGGAGGCGAAAAAAAGGAAAATCAGCTCAGCGACGACCATAAAGAGTCTTTTGGGCCTTTTCGTATTCATCCCTTGATAGTGGGCTTAGTGCAGATGGCGAAGAAAGGCTGTCACACCTTTTTGCTGATTGGAGCGATAAATGCCGGGGCTCTGCCAAGGAACCTGTCGTCGAAGTAATAATTGAAATCCATCATTTTGAGTGCGACACGTCGGACACTTATGTGAAAGTTATCGCTGAGCCGGATTCCGATCAAGAAGAAATCGTTGAGGCGTTTAAACGGGTTTTAAATGAAAAAGAGCATCTTGCCGACGGGTGCAGGTTTACTTGGCTGGACTTGGCTATTTCCGCAATGGAAGGGAAGTATTTATCTGCGGCCTATTGCGAAAAACAAAAGGAAAGTGTAAGCATAAACCTTGATTGGTCGCAGCCTGATTTATCGTAAAGCCACTAGAAATACTGAAAGTAATAGATCTGAGTAATTGATAATCGGACAGAACAGAGCCTTGATGGCCTGTTTTGTCCGGTTATTTAGTATTTAGGATGCTTCTGATTGCGTCAATCAGTTTTACGCATATATACAAATTGTTTTGACGCACACTTTATAGCCGGCTTAAATTATGCTATACTACTCATAGAATATATATAATTAGTTGAGTCATATAATAAATATGCTCAGCGCATATCAACGTGGGTTGCTATGGAAAAATCATTGTATGAGCGCCTTGGTTAGCAGGAGACTTCTTAAACACATCGATAATGTCCAGAAGTTGCTCTGGGCAGGCGCGAAACGCTGAAAGGATTTTTGCCTATGAAAATGCCAACAATCTATTTGGATAATTGTAGTTATAACCGCCCGTTTGACCACCAAACACAGATGAAAGTACGCTTGGAAACCGAAGCAAAGCTCTACATTCAATCGGGCATACGCGAGAAAAAATATACATTGGTCTGGTCGTATATGCTTGACCTTGAAAATGACAATAATCCTTATGAGGAAAAGCGAAACGCTATAGCCCCATGGAAAGAAATCGCATGTGAGTATTGCCCATCGTCGGACGACATATTATCAGCAGGACGCGAGATTATGAAGCATGGAATTAAGGCTAAGGACGCTTTGCATATTGCCTGTGCTGTAAAGAGCGGCTGCGAATATTTCATCACGACAGATTGCGGACTGACAAACAAAAGCATAGCGAAAATTAGAATCATAAATCCAATTGATTTTGTAAGGGAAACGGAGGATACATTATGAGAACGGATACTGTTTTACGACTTGAAGCAATGGACGCGCTCATTTCTTCTCTTGGGGAAGTGGATGCCGAGCGCTTTATCAGCATGGTAAAACGCGATACTTTTGACTATACTAAATGGCAGCGCGGGTTGTGGAATGGCAAGAGTATAGAAGATATTCACACAATGGCAACGGAACTTGAAAAGGGTCGCATATAATTTGTTGGTCAATATGGTGGCGCGAAACCAGTATGTACTGGGGTCACATACCTGAAACGACGGATTTGTTTCTCGTGGAAATCCATATCAGATATGTTTCTGATTACTGCGCGTGGTCTGCTTCCTTGACAGCGGACAGTCAATGCGGTACAATTAACCGTATCAGATGTTCTTTTCACCGACTGCCAAGACGGTGCGTAATGGAGGATCTATGGATCATCCAATAATTTAATTATTAGGCATATTGCGATTATTCGCAGTATGCCTTTTTTTATATAGTTGAGCGCTTGCGCGGCTTCGGCCGACAGGCGCTTTAAATATATAAGCTTAAAAAATACTTTAATAGGAGAAAAACAATGAGTAGAGGAAACAAAAAATTCTCTGGAGTCGTACTTATCCAGCAACCGGAACTTCTAAGGAGGAATACATATGGAAAGCAAATATCTAACAGGCGATTATATGAAATACGTCGAAGGACTCAAGAGCGGAAGCGATAAATACCGCCGCATTTATAACCAGCTTGGCAGAGAGAATGTAGGCTCAATCATTTGCAGAGGAAATGTAGTATATGTTGAAGGATACACAACGCCTAAATACATCGTTAACGACGTAGAAAAATGGGTGATATCAAAGGGATTATCTTTCATTCGATGTTAACAGTATTAGATTATTCTGCAGGTCATGCGTTTTAACCGCAGTACACAGAGTCACAGCGATTATACAATACTCCATGGGTTTACAAAGGTATCAGTTGCATTATCTCACAATAATTCAGGGTAGCGTAAATTGGAGAAGGGAGTTAATGAATGAATATCGAGATAAAAGGAAAAAGGTTTGTAGTCGCGGGCGTTCCCTACTATATCGGCCAGCAAGTCGATATTACTCAGAGAGATCATCTTGGGAAGCAGGGGGAAATCAAAAAGGTTATCTGCGATGATACAAAAATCCGGAAAAGGCCGTTTTTAACGTGGAGTTGAAATCTGGCGTTGTCGTTGATCTGGGATTTACACATATTTATCCAATTGTGAAGACATTGGCAGAATGGAGGGCATCTGCGTGCGATAACATTGACGATTACCTATATCCGGGAGACATAGTGGACGAGAAAATGTACGAGTATTTCCTAAACGTACTGCCACCACGTCACAATCGAAAAGATTATCTCCAGATAATGACGCCATATGACGATGCGAAAAACGACAATGGAGATTTCTACCCTGTTTTTATGACGTTTGAAGCGTCGCCAGGTTATTGGCGTTATATCGGGCATTGCTTTGACAACGGGCATGAGCACCAGTCTGATCTCTTCTTGACCCTTTATGTAAAACCGATAATCGAATCGCGATATAACGCTAAAGGAGAGGGTTGAAATCAGATACCATGAGGTGTATTTCCGTATCAAAAGCACTTTGCGCGATAAAAAGAAAACGAACGCGAGAGTGAGTTTCTGTACCATGCGAGAAGCGCGGCTGCTGTTTCTCGCGGAGGGTTGGGAGATAGAATCGGGGCGCTCGACTTCATGTGCCGACACTGCTCATCTTGGCGAGGAAAACCTTTACTTGCATCCAACAAGCTTTTCCGGCGTTATTGCTGATAAAACAATTCCGGAGGTTTTGGAGCTTCTTAAAGGAGCCAACACCTTTGAGTGTTATCATTATGACATGTACGACGAATACTTTGATATGGATGACGAGCAGTACGACGCCTATCTGGAAACAAAACGGGAAGCTATAAGGGTTGATTTTTTCGAAAAACTCAAGACAAAACGCAGTAATTTATATTTTAATGCATGGGATATAGTTTCTGTGGTTAGCAAACGCTACCGGCTCAGACGGATTGAAAATAAATGATTACGCGGATAGAGAACATGGCTTTTCATGCGACATATTAAATGAAATGATTGCGGAAGGGTATATCAAGACAGCAAAGCTTCAAAATGGAACAGGATACAGGGCAGCGACAGCAAAAGAACTAAAGGCGCTGAAAAAGGAAAACCCAGTTATGGGAACGAAACATATCGAAACACCGGTTTCTGAACACGATCCTACAGAAGACAACGATTCAGTTATTCTGCGCAATAGAATTTTAGCTTTGACGCCCCCAGTTGGATGCTATACCTTCTGCACAGCCGAAGTGTACCACGATAACGACCGAATACATGTACACACGCAAACCGGTCACGTTAAAGGTGTCGAACAGCTCTTTGGTATACCCGCTGTAAGGGAGAAAGTGATGGCGTTTTGGAAAGACACTCCGTCGGTCATTATTAGGAATTACTCCTTGGGCGATGGGGAAGAAGCAGACATGCCCGTCGAAGAATTGTATAGACTGACCGAATTTGGTTTTAAAAAGCTTGTGCTGACGGGTGCTATCCGTAAAGAACCGGAGCAGAAATATATTATTAGCCCTGCCTGTGTTTGCCGCTATTTGTACGATTCAGGGAAAATCACAGATAGCCAGAACCGCCAATTACTTTGGTGGCAAATCCTTGATTATGTAGGCGAAGATTCATATAGGTTTGAAGTCGTTACAATCGGTAGGTCGCGACCTTATCTTTTAAACGGCGAGGTTGACGATAACGCGATACGGGCTTTGCCGGAAGCAAAAACAGTTACTGGATGATATTCCGTTTTGTGATTTAATTAATGTCCAGATAGACAAATACGCGATCGGGGAGGGATTCTTGCAAGACGCGCCCGATAAACTGAAAGGATTGGTGCTTTTGTATGGCCTTAGCGATTTTCTCAGACGCAAAGAGGTATGGAAACTCGGTCAATTTAGTTATCAACTCTCATTAAGGAACAACAATTTGGAAAGAGAATTATATGAGGCTGGTTGAATATAAGAGAAATCACCGCCTACGCAACGACACTCATTTCAGCGACTAAATGGTGTAGCTCAAAGACGCTTGTCTTTAATAGCAATTGAAAACATAACGCCTGTTTAATTACTCTCTATACCCATTCATCACAAATATTGAGAAGGGATTAGTATGATTTAGCGATGTCTATGTCGTACAAGTTGAAAAATGAATAAAAGATGTATTAAAACAGAACAAAATTGTACTAAGGCAACTAACAAGGCTATTCTAATTTCTATTCGTGATCACGAGGTTACAACATCTACATTTCCAACATATGAAAAGGCTTTCGATGAAATGGAAAGAGCGCTGTGTAATAAAATTAACACTGGCGAAGAAGACGGCTCATCCGGCCCACCTGAAGAATGCAAGCTCAATGAAGATTATGGAATCGAAACCCATACGGCTTGGTTAAATAATTATAGTAATTACGATTGGATAATTGTTGATAGCTTAAGAAGCAACTATTTGGAAGGAGAATTACATGAGGCTGGTTGAATATAAGAGAAATCACCGCCTGCGCGATGACGCCCATTGCAGCGATTATATGGTGTTGCTCGACAAGCTGATGCAGGATATCGATAGTGCCTGCACCGATGATCTTGCTGGCCATTTCGATGATCCTCGTGACAGCGATATATTATTGCAGTTTAACGGGGATACATATAAACTGCCGCTGTCTTTTTTATCTGAAATGCTGAATGTCGAGTTCATAAAGGGGTTGATTGACAATTTGCATCGGGGACCCGATGAACGGATATACAATTGGCCGCACGATGAAACAGTAATTCATCCGGGGTGTACCGTGTGCGGAGAATGTAAAAAAGAATCGCTTTTTCGTTGAGGGAACCGCCTGTATGTATAGACTGATTGAAGTAGATTCTGATGACAGGCATCGCGAATCCTGCGAAGAATATTTCAGAAGTAGACCTGCGGACTAATAGCGCATCCGGTTTATGCTGTTTTGTGCATTTTGCAGAAAGGAAAGAACATTTATATGACCGATTTGAACGAGCGTAATTCCAAACACGTCTTGGAGGTTGTAGAGGAAACCGTCAGCGGTATGCTCTACAAAGACCAAAACGGAAAGCATTTTGTTATCAGTGGATATCCGGAGTCAGGCCTTACGATTTACACAGCATCATCCGATTGGGGCGAACCCATCGACCTGCTGCGAAAAGGGCTTGTAATCCACATCGGCGAGAGGGTGTACCATACTGTAGATGTTGGAGTGCTGGAGGAAACTCCACAGTCCATCACTGCAAACCCAAGACAACCGACTCGGGATGAAAAGTTTCGCTATATGATGCTCAGTAGGCTCCAGTCAGATTGTAAGTATTTTTTAGGAAATGGAAGCCGAAATCTCAATCATCTGCCTTCAAAGAACGTTGATGCACACATTGCGCACATGAAGAACCTATGGAACAGCTTCCCAGATGATGGGAAACCGGAATGGCTTACCTGGGAGCAAATAAAACAATACGAGTCAGACATGAAAAAAGATAAAGTGGAGGCACCAGATGAAACAGTATGACGAAGGCCAGCCGGGCCCTTTTCATCTGTAGCATTGCGTCAGCTTGGATCTCCCCGGAGGGGAACATCCATGTCTTTCTCCCAAAGAGCAGGAGCGTATTGCCAATACCCTCTGCCACGATGTGCTGGGCCCAACCACCTAGCACATCCCCGGTAGATACTTTGCTGGATAACGGCTGGGTACGGGTACTGAATAGACATACAGACAAAGTGTTATTATTAATGTGAAGAGAGTTCGTTGCTTGACAAAACCACAAAATACTGGTTATAATAAAATTATTCAGGGTAAGTTACATCGGCGGTACAGATCGATGCGTGACGGATAAGGCTTCTGCCGCGTCCAATAAGAGTTATAGAGCATATTTGCGTATTTACGCAGGTATGCTCTTTTTTATGTTCTAAAACAATCGTGCGGGCTTGAAATTCATCTTCGCCTCACGTTTATATACAAAAAGAAAAATTTAAAATGGAGGAAAAAATTATGGGTATCATGTCGGAACTGGATCAATCGAGGAAAGATGTGATGGCGTCATTTGCCGGGGACATATTCGGCCCCGATGAGGACGATGATCAGTTGCCGCTGTTTTCTGCCGAGGGAAACAAAGCCGAGGCGAATGCTGGGCTGAGTGATAGCGAAGGATATGACGGTGATGACGAAGCGTCTGAAACTGACGGCGATGATGATGATTTGCTGGATGATGACCCCGATCAGGATGCAGATGATGATGACGGTGATCCTGAAGCTGAGCAAGATGACGAGTCGGACAAAAATGGCGGTGCAGGCAAAAAGGATAATGACCCGGCTGAAAAGGAAGCGGCTCGCAAGGCGGAATGGGAGCGAAAGCAGGCTAAGAAAAAAGAGGATGAAGCGCGCAGGCTGGATGAAATCCAGAATATGGACCCATCACAGATTGCGACAGCTTCCTCGGGCCTTATTACCCAAGGCGCCGAACGCCTTACCCGCCGGAACATGAAAATCGAGGTTGGCGAACACATCAAGAGGATGTGCGTTGAAAACCCGGAATTTGCAAGGAAGGTTATGCATCCGCGAAAGAGCATCATGCGCTGTTTTCAGTATATAAACAAAAAGGCGCGCGATTATCTCATGGAGGAAAAAACAACTCGGTGAAGACAACGACTTTGGGTATGGCGGCGGGAGAATGGATACCTGCGGCGATGTACCGGACGAATTGTGTTACGCCTGGGCTGTTGAATACTACGAAGCATCCGACCTTGATATAGACAAGGACAAGGACGAAAAGTATAAGCCTGGGTATGTACCGAAGAAAAACGCGAGTAAGTCCGCAGCCAAATCCAAAAAGGAAGCGCCAAAAAAAGAAGAAGCCAAGGCGGTTTTGAAGCCTCAGAAATCGTCCATTCTGGACGATATGGTGCCGCTCGGCTGATATACTCGGTAAAGATAGCCTGCTGCGAAATGCCGTCGGCTATCTTTTCTTTATCCGGGTTGGGAAGAGAATGGAGTGATATTTTGATAAACCGGAATGTTATAAACACACCACCCGCGCCTCATCCTGCGCGGATTCCGCGTTCCTGTAAATATGGGGTCGGTATTCAAAATGTTTTAAAGAACTCAAATATGCTTGATGTCTCTGTATATGACAGGGAAAGGAAGCTTCTGATTCGCTTTTTCATTGAGAAGGACAACTGGCTCATATACAATAACTCGATCTGTAAATGGGATAAACGAACCATCGAATATATCCTTTTTGGTTCCTCGTGGTACAACTTCGACGTTAAAGACTTTTATGTGAGAGGAAAAGAGGGTGCCGTCATCCAGTCCTTTTTACGGAAAATCGACGAAAAAGTGAATAAAACCGGTTTCGATGCATTAATTTCATATATCAATCTGATTAGGGCAAAACGCAACGCTATGGCGTTGCGGGAAAGAGAAGAGCGAAAAGAAGCACTTTTAGAAAAAACAATTAAGAACGCGCCCGATTTACCCGAGGACATTGACGAATATATACGCAATAATGTCATGTTGGAAAGCCGATATCTGTTTTTTGAGACAAAAGGGAAAAAGAAATACGGATACTGCACACATTGCCGACAGACAAACGAAATCCCGGACTACAGCCGACATAAGGAGAACGGCAAGTGTCCCGGATGCGGCAGTAAGGTTACACTCATGGCATCAAGATACTCGCACAAGTATTTACAGAATGAGAACACCTTTACAATCATGCAGTCCGTGGAAGATACCTTCTATATACGAACTTTTTCGGTTCAATGGAATTTTAAGGATCATATGGACGTTAAACAGTATTTGCTGCTTGGCAGCATTTCCTATTACAACGCCTCTGAAAATGCCTGCTTTAACTTTGTCTCTGGCTGGTTTAAAAGACAGTGCGGGTACTCGTTTTCATGCAACGGCGTATGGTACTATAACACAGATATGTTCCATGATTATGGTACCATTTACCCGCTTTCGGATCATAAATTGTTTAGCGGTAAAATCTATAGATATGCTGCGAAAGTATGGCAAAAAGAAGACCTGAACGCCAGAATCAACTTTTTAGTGTATCAGGACAAAATCCCGTATGTTGAAATGCTGCTAAACAGCGGGTTCACAAAAATGGCAAATGGAGTTATTACATGCCGCTCAAACAGGGATATTCCTCTCAACTTGAAAGGGAAAACCATCACCGATGTTTTCAGGCTCCCACGGCAGGATATGAATCTCGTTAAAAAGCATGACCTTGATTTAAAAGAATTTAAGCTTTATAAGAAACTACGCAAAGAAGCCGGGCTTAAATGCAACGACAGCACGATAGACTGGGTTAAAAAGCTTATTTCCTACGGCGAAGACCGTTTCTTCGAGTTGATGAAATATTCTACGCCGCAAAAGCTGTGGAACTATTTCTTAAAGCAAAACAAAACCAAAAAAGATCAAAAGGATCCGTGGAAGCTATATAACTTTATGTCCACATGGAGTGACTACATAAAAATCTGCGAGTATCTGGAGTATGACCTAAGTCAATCTATAGTTTTATATCCGCGTAACTTGGATGAAAAGCACGATGAAGTTGTATCTATCAAGCGTCAGATTATGGAAGAACGGCGCGCCGCTCAACATGCGGAGGAGGATCGGATAAACAACGAATTCATCGGAAGTATTGCGGAAATAATCAACCGGCAATTGGCTTATGGCAATGATAATTACCATATTCGCGCGGCAGAAACCGTTCAAGAGCTCGTGCACGAAGGAAATGTACTCAGCCACTGCGTAGGCGGTTATGCGGATCGAATCAAAAGAGGAAATACCGCTATTCTCTTTGTTCGCTCAAAGGACGAGCCGGATAAGCCATTGTGTACTGTAGAATACCTTCGCAACCAGCAGCTAGTGGGGCAATGCAGCGGGTATAAGAACAAACTGTATGAGCAATCGGTCATCGATTTTATCGATGAATGGAAAGAAGTCAAAAAAATCGCATAGGAAGGAGATTTTGATATGTCGCTGGAGCGATTTAAGCAGATAGAACCTGATATCTTTCCCATCGTGCATAATCTTGAACGACTGTCATGCCATTGGTTCATTACCGCACGCAGACATGAGATCGACGGTCCGGTATTGGAAATCACGGCGTTTACAAGGAAGCGTAATGCTGCCTTCCGTGTTTTTACAACCGCAAAACGCCGGTACTCGCAAACTCTTTGCGACATGAAATGGGGAGGCGCTAAGGTCAGTTCGCTGTATGGCGTTTTTGAACATCAGCAAGCATATAATCTGCCATGCTTGCCGCAGGGACCGTTTTTAACAGCTAAGAGCGCCGCGATTATCAAGCGGTTTCTGGCTGATATAGGAGAAAAGCCTCATCAACGTGAAATTATGTCACTGGATGCGCTGGAAGCGCTCCATAGTAAGCAAAACATGGAAAAATCGGCAAAAAGTACAGAAAAAGCACGTGCGGAGAATCTGCGCAGCCGCGTACTTGAAAACAGGCCTCAAATTCCTGACGTATTTCTACACCATTGCGAAAAGAAGCTGCTGCCTATAGGGAAGTATCTATTTTACAAATCCAATGGTAAGCACCAAACTGGATATTGCCTATGCTGCGGGCAGGATGTAGAAATCACTGTGACAGTAAAACACCGAAAAGCAGGAGTATGCCCTAACTGCGGAGAGACAGTTACTGTACTTGCAGACGGTCTCGGACGCAACAAGCTAAGAAAGCATAAAACTGCGGGCGTCTTACAAAAGGGAAGTTCTGAACATGAATTCTATCTCACAGTGTATTATATAGCGCGGGAATATGATGAATATCGTAATTTACGGCTTAGAGTACTTCCGATGAGCGTTAGTTACTTCAACATTGCGGAGCATCGTTTTCTGACGTACAACCAGAAATGGGCGTCTCTTTGGTGTGGTAGATTCCAGCCTGCCGACGAAATCAGGGATTGCAGATGGACCAATGCGACAAAATCGTCTGATGGTTTAATGCGAGGAATTCTAAAAGTGTTCAAGGCTTCGGATTGCAAGAGTACATCATGTTGGAGGTTGTTTAAGGACTGCCGTAACTACGGCGAGATAACACAGCGAATGAAAGCGTTGTCTCGTTATCCGGCGATTGAGTATTTCATGGTTTCCGGATTTGCCTCTTTATTTGAAGAAATGTCAAACATAATTCGTATTAAGCCTGAAAACGCCGCGAGTATAGGAATCAATCTGAAAGCAAAGAGTCTGCCAAGTATGTTTGGATTAGAAAAGCAGGAACTCCACGATCTACGCTCTTTTGATCCCGGTTGGTTGCAGATAGCGATATATAAAAAGTTTAAAAATAACGGCTATCGGCTTACGATTCCGCAGATGAAGATGATATTTCCGCTTAAAGGGTTGGAAAGGCTGTACGAGGTGGCGCATCATGTTACACCACAAAAAATCATAAATTATGTGGGAAGACAGTACCAAAAAGCTCCGGAGCTTTTTGGATGCGAAGCGGATGTCCTGCAGGTCTGGGTGGATTATATGCAGGAAGCGTGTAAATATCACGATCTGCGTGACCCATACTATCTCTACCCAAAGAATCTGCCCGAATTCCACAGGAAAACAGATCAGTATGGCAAATATATGGCCAATCATGTAAAGAACGCTTTCCTACTGGACATAGCAGAAAAGTACAAAGAAATGGAGTATGGAGAAAGCAAATATCTTATCCGTCCCGCTAAGGGCGTTCAGGAACTGATAAGCGAGGGGTCGGCGTTAAAACATTGCGCAGCCGATTACCCGGAATATATCCTTCGAGGAAAATGTATGGTATTCTTCCTCAGATTGATTGAGAATCCAGAAAAACCATTTGTCACGGTGGAATATAAAGCGGACGAGCATAAGGTAAAGCAGATATCGCAGAGCGTAGACGAGCAAACCAAAAAGGATGTAACCATCTTCCTTGGTAACTGGCTACGAGCCGTGGAACCCATACCGGCCGCCGCTTGACGAACAAAAACATAATTAGAATTGAAAACGGGCTTAGGAATCCTTTGCCGTACTTTCTGTTCTTAAAAATGAAAGGATGAAACAAATATGTTAAACACATTGCAAAAAGAAAGAGCAGCCGCTAATCATCACATGATCGCGGAATTCCTAAATCAAAGAGGTCTGTCCGAAAGAGAATATTATGATGTCGTCGTATTCGGTTATCTCAGGGCCATATCCATGTGCGATAGCGAGGCCGTACTAAACGACATGATAATCTCGGAAATGGAAAATGATCTGAATGAATACCGCACCGCTTCGTTAAACCGTGATATGGAAATGAGCCTAGAACGGCTTGATACGCGGTATGCTAAAACAAACCCTGCGACATCGGGGAATCCGCGCATGAAACAGCTTGTAAACGTGCTTAATAGCGTTTTCTCAATCAAGGAGCGTAATCTGATATGCCGGATGCAGCAAGGATATAGAATCGAGGAAGCCGCAGAAGCCAGTATGCTCTCAATAACGGACGCCGACAATTGTGTTAAGCGAGCCCGCTATTTCGCACAAAAACTTCGCTGTGCATAAGGTGGATACCCTTAAGTGGATACTTATTTTACCTTGCGTATCTGATTTTTATAAAAAAGGAAGGAAAAAACACATGCTAGAACAAAATGGTTATGAGGCGACACGCGTGACGGGGCCTGAGCCCTTGGAGCTTACCGACGAAATGATTGAAAGAAACGATGATATTGACAATGCGGTATACCATTGCATTTTGACCCTTGCGGAAAAAGATGTGGATGAACTCCCGTGGAGCATGGAAATCATCGGAGATGTTACGGATGCAATCAAGGAAACTTTATCAAGACATAACATCATGGTGCGCCATCCGGCAGTTGTCACCGAACCGGACGGCAAACAGCATTATGAGGAATACGAGCGTACTGAGGAAAGAGGGAAAATGCCAGAAATACGCTTTGACGGCGCCATTTATCGTGGAAAGGAAGGCATAGATACTCTGGTAGAACCATGGTTTGATGCGGATGAGAAGCTGCCGTTCCCAATTCCGCAAGACCCGGATACCAGCAGCGTTTTCTTTTATGCGTTATACAATCCTAACGACGGTTCTATGAAATACCTCTGCCGTGTTGAATACGACAAAGGCGTCGTGCCGGAGCGTATACATGAATTTGAGCTGACGGAAACTGAAATTTCCCTGCTCAAAGAAGGCATGGAGGCCCTGTGTCAAAAAGAGAATCAATGCAGCCTTGAGGATTACTGGAAAATGTATCAAAAGGGGTAGACGCAATTTACCCACCACTATATCAATATTTAGGAGAATAATATGAAAGTCAATATCAAAAACAGCAATAAGAAAATCCGCCTAACAAAGCCCGAAACCCGTTATAAGGTAATATCCCGCCCGCAGTGGAACAGCGGACGAATACAACCGGGACAGAGGGTGAAAAGGTACGGAATATAACATGTCCGCTATCCCCGAAATAAGTCAATATCAAACTGTTTTTTTTGAAATTCTTTGGTTTGTTGGATGATGAATCCTTATAAACAGTTTGGCTGTACCTCTATACCGGGTTGACAAATCATGATGATTGCGGATATAATTATTTTACAGTTGTGTTTTATTCTCCGCCTTTATCGGCGGTGCGTGTAGGTCGGCTTTATAGCAAGCCGGTTCTATTAAATATCAATGAGCATATTGCGCCATTAGGCGTCGATATGCTCTTTTTTATCAAAAACAATTCAAAGGCGTTTACGTGGTTATAAGCTGCGTTGCGCCTTTTTTAAATACATAAAAAGCATTTTGGAAAGGAGTAAAAAATTGTCGGCTTTAAGAACAGGTACTAGAGCGATCAAAGCCTTGGCAAACGCATACCGTGATGATTTCGCAATCAATACCGTTGATGAACAGGAATTCCTCGCGGCTGCTCAGGAATATGGAATGAGTAGGGACGTCGAAAAAGTCAGCACCGAAGATTTGACCTTTTATCCGATGCCGCAGGCGTTGGATGCGTATAAGCTGGAAGCGATAGGCTTACCGGGGCACTGCATTCAGGACACAATCAACAATAAAACTGTCCTGTATATGGAATATCAGGGAGAACCAATGTTGCTCCGGGACACAGCGCTGTCCTCCATCACTGAGAGGATGCGGATCAAAGGCACTGTTCTCAGCGATATACCGCCGAAAATGCTCGCGGATCATTTAAACAATTACGCGCAATACGCCGGCGAGAAAGGGAAAATGATCACTAACCACGGTAAGGTTCACGGCATCATGGGAAAAGATTACTCACTGTTGCCAGCCGAAGATATCATGCTTATAGCAAGTGACTTTATGAAGTCACAAGGCGCCTTGTTTGATGTAGGGAGCATATCCCACCGCGTTTTACGCGCAACGTGGGAAATGGGTGATTGCACTATTGATCTTCCAATCACAGCGGGGCAATCAACAGAAAAATTTTCACAGACCGTTGAGATATCCACCTCCGACTGTGGCATGCGTAGCGTCAATGTATTCCCGATTATGCGCAAAAAGGACGATTCAGTCGGGCTCGCATATTGTCTTCCGCTTCGAATGGAACACAAGGGAGACGCCAGCCTGGATAAATTCAATGATATGCTGGACCTTTTGACACGGCGCATGGAAAATGCCATGCATACCGTAAAGAGATTGTCGGGCATTCAGTTAATGTATCCTGCAAATGTGCTGCTCGCCCTTTTGAAATGGCTGGATATTCCTACAAAATACGGTGCCGTGGTGTTTGAAAAGAAAAAGATTCAGTGGGAGGGTCAGGATAAAACCGCGTTCGACGTGTATTCCACTTTATCGGAGGTTGCCGCCCTTACCGTGCTGGAGGTCAAAAACAAGAGAACCATTGCCGAGTATCAGGAAAGCTACATGCGCGGTCTACAATTTAAGTTTAGCGACTTCGACGCTCCCGGCGAGTATGGGTATAACACAACGGTAATCGGTTCAAAGGCTGTATCGAGAAAGGGGAATAGAAATTGAAATGTATCAGATCAGCAGCCGCAAAGCTCCGCGTCCTTTATAACAACTACAAAGCTTCCGTAACGCTGGATAATGAAGTAAAAGAATGCGAAAAGGCGTTCGCTATGTGGTCTGATATCGAAAAACTGGGTGGCATGGATCCATATCATGAGGACGGATATCTTCTAAATATGATGCGCAATGAAATCTTGTCGCTTCAACAGCGTATCATCCGAATCTGTAATTCCAGATGCTGCATGGCGCCCGATATCGCGTTGCTACCCCTACCGCCTGTAATGGATACTAATTACATGGCGCGGGGCGAGGAATATTCGAAAAAATCCGTAGCCCTGCTTGAGGAGATGACAACATCCCCAATATATCAGGAATATCTGGTGAAGAATCGTAACCTGAGTGAACTCGGCAAGGAAAAGCTGGAGCCTTTCACATGGGTAATTAACCAGCTAAAACAAGGCATTGAACAACAGTCGCCGATTATACAGCAGCGCGCGCTGGCAAACGGTCTCATGACCGCAGATTCAGAATTACCTTCCGGCGCAGGACGATTCCTTGAAAAGCTGGCTCTCATTTTGGAGAGCCTGGATAACGAAGATTACAGCGAACAGATGTCATTGTTCTAGGGGGAGGTAAGTTGAACAATTATCCCAATATATCTAACCCGTTCACAGTTATTTGCAATGATACCCGGAAAATACCGCGGGAAGAATGGCTTCTCCTACGCAAACAGGGAATCGGTATGTCCGATTTTCCCGCATTATTGGGGCTTAACGGCACGCCGATGGCAGTATTCAACGAAAAAAGGAACCCTTCTGTGGAGGAGAAAGACCTGACACTCAGCGACCTGTTCCGGCTCAAATTCGGCAACGCTTTGGAAAGTGTAATGCACGAAATAATGGCTATTAATCTTGGAGCGGATGCTATTGTAGATAAACGTATGTTTAGAAGCACGATAACGCCATATATGCTGGGTAATATTGATGGGCTCTTTAGACTGCGGCACGACACGGTCATTCAGGGAGTATTTTTCCCTGCCGATACGCTGTTGCTGTTTGAAGGAAAGACGACAAACTTCTTTTTGTTTGATAAGAGCCGCCAAGGGTCTTTACCGCATCATGTGGCGCAATGTAAAGCCGGAATGATCGTAAGAGGTGTTGACGCTGCCATTCTGGTTGTTGCCAGAGGCAACGATTTGGAGAAGGACCTTGTTTACCATTTGATACAGATTACAAGGGAAGACAGAGAAATCATTCCTATGATAATTCACGATTTTTGGGTCGAGCATTTATTGACAGGAATCGCTCCGGATATTGTGCCAGGTCCATGCGCGACCGCGATGAAAAATGAACTTCTCCGGTTTTATACCAAAACATTAAGTGATGATGAGGGGGAGACCCTACTACTTCCACGAAGTTCGCACCCGATTATTCAGCAAGCGTTGCAGATACGCGGAGAAATAGCTGAAATGGAAGCGATTCTAAGAGAGAAAAAACAGGCTAGGGACGAAATGGATGTTTATCTCATCGATCATCTCAAGGATAAAGGAAGGAAGGCGGTACTGAACTGCGGTCCTCGAACTTATACGGTAGGCTATCAGAACACGGGTAAAAAGGAAGATATCACATCAGCGAATATGGATAGGCTTAAAAGAGAGATGCCCGACATCTATCGGAATCTGGTGGATGAAGGCATTATCACACAACCCAATTCAAAAAATGTTCTATGTCCGTGAGCAACGCCGTAGATTCGACGTGAAAAAAGGACAGGTAATGCAAACAGCATGAGAGCAATTTGAAAATTTTTAATTAATTTCTATAAAAATTACCAAAAAAAGAAATTCAAACGTAAATATATATGAAACACCCGGGCGGTAACAGTTCCCGCCCGGGTAAATGGAGAGCATGAATGATTACTTCACATACGCAGGTTATTTCTCAGGTTAGGGGACGGTTTAAGAAAAGGATATACCGGGACGCGAATTACCTTAAAGCGGCGTTTCATCTAACCGGTGAAAATCCCACTGTTCCAAATGAAGTGCTTGCCTCCGGTGAAGTAGTGGCGAAGGGCTGCCGCTTGCCGGAAAGTGACGCCTTTGAGGTAATTCTAACAGGAAACTGGGGCATTAATCGTAGCAGTAAACGTCTGGAGCTTAGCGCCTATGGTTTTGAGGTGTTATATCCAAAATCAAAGGGCGGAATTATGAGGGTATTGACATCCGGTTTATACCGCGGAATTGGTCCCAAAAACGCGGAACGCATCTTTGACGCATTTGGCTTGGATGCTATTGAAATAGTTTCCAGCCAACCGGAGCGCTTGCTTGAGGTTGACGGTATAGGAAAAGCAACAATGCAGGCAATAATTGAGGGGATTCAGCGCAATCAGGAATTGACGCAATTGACCGGCCTGCTGGCGCCATTTGGTATATCTGACAGGAAGATCATGAAGGTATATGAGCGTTTTCCAAAAAACAGCAAATCGTTAATAGAAGAAAATCCATACATCCTTTGCGATTTGGTCGGGTTCACATTCACTGATGTAGATCATATTGCGAGAGAGCTTGGATTCCCTGCCAATTACCCACCGCGCTTACAGGCAGGGGTTATGGAAGCGTTGAAAGAAGCGAATGGTGACGGTGATCTGTACGTGCCTATGCAAACGCTTTTGGAAAAAACCTGTCAGTGTCTCGCTGATAAAAATCCCCTCAAATCACAATTGATGAAGGCTTTATGGAAATGCAGATTCGTCAAATGGCCGACAGGCGACAAATTGTGATTGAGACTGACTTCGAGGGGAATCTGATTGTTTTTTCCGAGGCGGATTACCGCCATGAGGTTGAAACAGCTAAAAATTTGATTCGTCTGCGAAATCAGACAAAGGACTTCCGTCTTCATTTTTCTGATGAGGAACTGGAATCGGAAATACTACGCGCGCAAAAGGAATTGGGAGCAATATTGTCTGAGGAACAAAAGCAGGCTATAAAAGCAATATTAACACAAAACGTGGTCATTGTTCTGGGTAAGCCGGGTACAGGTAAGACCCTTATTCAACGGTTTGTGCTATGGATTCACAAAAGGAATGTAGAGAGCCGGTTTAATCTCGACGACCAGCCTGGCATACTGCTTATGACGCCGACCGGAAGAGCTGCTGGTCGACTGTCTGAACTTGCCAGACATCCTGCGTATACTATACATCGCGGACTGGGTATCCGACCGGATGAAGCGGAGCATAGTGAACTACCCAAGCACGCTGTTATGACAAAAAAGACTCGCCGCATCATATGTGACGAATCCTCAATGTTGGATATGAAGCTTATGGCAAGCATGATGCGGAAGATTCCGGAAGGATGTCAGATTGCTTTTATCGGAGATATTAATCAGCTCGAATCGGTTGGTCCGGGCGATGTGCTGGCAGAGATGGTTAAATCCGGAGAATTCCCCGTTATGCATCTCAATTCTATTTACCGTCAAGGCCCGAACAGTTTGATTACTGTAAATGCAGAGCGCATTATTGCAGGGAACGTGAAACTGGACACCTCCAAAGAATCATTCATGTTCCTAAAGACTAACACAGAGCAGGAAACTGCTGATAAGCTGGTAGATTTGTATTTTCGCGGCATTAAAAAGTATGGAGCCAAAAATGTTATGATTATTTGCCCTCGCAGAGACGAGGTCACGGTGTCTGCGCATATGCTCAATAAGCGTATTCAAAAGTTGCTTCATGAACGATTGCCCGGTATGCCAGAGTGTACGGTCGATGGAAAGCAGTTTTATGTAGGGGACCGTGTGATGGAAACTGATAACAACGATATTGCCAACAATGGAGATACTGGAACAATTACCGCAATTCGAAAAGCAAAAGATCGGGACTGCATGGTTGCCGAAATTCATTTCGACAGTATGCCCGATGATAAAAACGCTGTTTACTACCCTGAAGAATTGGCATGCCTTAATCTCGGTTTTGCAATGACCATTCATAAGGCGGAAGGAAGTGAATTTGATTTGATTCTGATGCCGGTTATAACATCTCAATATATCTGGCCAAAGATGTTATTCACGGCGATAACACGAGCAAAAAATTATATTGTTCTGGTAGGGCAGGAGGAGGCGATAAGAAATTCCATTCTCAGAAAGAAACGAAATCGCCGTACCATGCTTGCTTCCCGGATAAATGAGGAGGCGGAAAATAAGGAATGATCATGAAAGCTGAGACAGGTTTTGTGTCTGACAGGGAACTTAGTTCGTTTTTTTATGAACAGACACAGCTTTACCGTGATGTTCTTGGCGAAGATTTTACGCCGCTCCATGAAAAGGCTGTAGAGGCGTTGCGCATGAGGATGTGGCAGTACCATTACGAATTTCCGGTACGGTTGATACTTCCTGTTTTCGATTGGAAGATACGGCAGCTTCTAGGCGTCAAAAAGAAGGCTGACATGGAAGAAATCCTCAAGCCCAGTTCTTCGCATCACGATGTAGCAGGATGGCTACCGGACACAAAATTCTATTTTGAACTCGAAGAACTACTGCGATTGTCAGTTTTTGGGATGCGTGCTCCATTAGCGTCTGAGTACGTTGACCGATTGGTGGAACTTACGGAAAAACACTTCCCGCAGGAAACGAAAAAGGGGTGACAAGTACGCCGAATACAGGCTTAGGAAGCTATCCCAGCAAAGAAGACCTGTATAATTGGATGCAGGACTATGTACAAATCTTCATTGACATTTTAGGAGATGATATAACAGATTTGCAAATGGAAGGTATACAGGCGCTCATGGCAATCATCTTAAAATATCAAGAGTCACTGAATACATCTTTGATACGCATCATCTTCGAGAAAAAAATGCTCATGTTGTTTACCGTCTATACAAAGAGTGAGATGGCACAACTGCTTAAACCGTGTGAAATTCGATATAACGGGAATGGGATTTCTCCTAAAAACCGCTTCCATCTTTATGAAGAGGAAGCCCTTATGTGGATGGAAACCAGTTTAAGAGCACCACTTAGCGGCGCTGGATTTGACCGATATATAGAAGTGTTTGGAAAACTGTTTCCAGACCATATTCACCTTATAAAGCTTTAAAAAAGAATTATTGATACGACCAGAAGAGATAGGCTGTATGGACGTATCCATGCAGCCTTTTTCTAATTAATGGAATGAGGGATAATAATATGAAAGAAACACAGAAGATCACTGTAGACGCAAATGATAACTCGCAAATAATATGGGGTATACCGATTTTCTTCGCTGTTAGGGCGGGTGGATGGTTTCTGCTCGCCTTTGCGGTGATGGTGCTGACAGCCGCGTGGGAGTTTACGATGGGGTATCCAACAAAATCGTTCATAGCTTTAACGCTTATTCTCATAGCCCTTTTTTGTTGGCGGGGATACGACCTACTTATGGTTGCGAGAAGAAAAAGATACTTTACGCGCGTACTGGTCTGTCAGGATATAGGGCTAGGTAAAATGACCGCACAGTTAAAAAATTTTATTGACCCAACATCGCAGACTCCTTTTCGTATTTGCAAACAAGCTTCTTTCATAGCAGACGACGGGATGCAAGTAACTTTCGCTTTTGACCGCAGTCGCAAATTTCATATCGGCGCTAAATATCTGTTTTATTTTCGGCTTCCGCCATGCAATATAGATGATGTTACGGCGGAACACTTGGAATATTTAAAGATTGATCACGCAATATTACCCAACAATATGTCAAGAAAATTTCTAGGCATTGTCGTGATACCGCGTTTATTAATTATTAATTAGAAAGATTATTTTAACGAGGTAAAAATAGGAGCACGACTACCATGCTAAGGTAGTCATGCTCCCATTCTTGAGACCATGATAGTTATGCGATAGACTTGCGCTTGTAACCAATGCCCTTCAACATACTGCATGAAAAATGATATCTCTCTTTAAGCTTGGTCACTGTAGAGTGAATTTTACTCCGATAGTTTACGGCATCGATACCTAGTTCATCTACGATCTGCTTCTTTGAATACCCCTCGGTTCGCATAACCATCGCCAAGAGGGCAGGGTGGTGCTTAGGCGGATATAGTGGAATTAAGTTTGTTAACGCATCCTCCGCCATTTTTTGTTCGTAGATAAATTCCGGTGAGGATGACTTTGGGTCAGCGGCAATTAGCCCCGCGCCTGTAAGTTCATATTCCAATTCCAGTACATTATCTAAACTGATAGGATTACATTTATCGAAACATGCTCTTACCGCGTGATGCATCTCATTGTCAATGGCTGTTACCGCGTATGTCGAAAATTGCACGCCCAAGCTGACGTTGAAGCTTCTCGCCGCATTACAAAGACCAAGGCGGCCGGTCGGAATTACATCGTCAAAATTATTTGCATTTACGCCATGAACATATTTTATACGTGATTCTACTAAATGTAGGTTTTGCTCTATAAAGGCGTTAAGGTCGGTCATATCATTTTCCCGCAACTGCTTTACCGTATGCCCCTGGACTATCTGAGGAGACACGGCCACAATCGGTTGAGGGTTTGCATTGCTTATTGATGTTTTTGACATATTGGCATTCTCCTTTTCAGAAGCTTTTGTAACCATATTATACTACCAAACTGGCGCGTTGTCATCATGATCATTGTCGCCCCCTCTGCGGGAGGAAGCGTGTTAATATACCTAATGACAATAAAAAAATAGCGGAGCATGTGTAATTTATATGCTCCGCTATTTTACTGGTTTTACCT
>JALQSN010000347.1:0-52654 GCA_023690525.1 Holotrichia oblita | reverse complement strand
ATCTGGCTTCCAATACGAACTTGTGAACAAAGAAGCTTTTTCGACTTTGGAATTACCTCACAGGAAATAATTTCCTACCTGGAATTGCATTTTCATAAAGTCATCATAGCTAATTTCTTCTTTTGTGTCAATATCAATCACCGGTTCTCCGCTTGCAGATACCTCTTCTTTTTCTGATTCCCCACTTTCTTCCCTCATGACCTCCACTTTTTCCAGCACCTCTTTTAACTCCAAACGGGCAAACAAAATTTCAGGTGCTGAAGTAACCTTTGTTCCTGAAGAATATAAACCAAAATTTTCCAATTCCTCCAATGCTCGTTTAGATGCATTCAGCTGCGATAAAATCTTTTCCGCAGTTTCGGGCATGAAGGACTCTAAGAGATTTGCCCCGATGCAAATGCTCTCTATTAAATTATATAGAACTGTTTCTAAACGTTCTTTTTTATCCTCTTCTTTTGCCAATACCCAAGGTATGGTTTCATCAATATACTTATTGCACCGCTTAAATAATGTAAAGATTTCAGACATAGCGTCAGCAATTCGAAGATCCTCCATCTTCTTTTCTACTTTTTTAGGTGTTTCCAGTACAAGCGCAATTAATTCGTCGTCTACTGCTTCTTTTCTATTTTTGTTATTTACAATACCATCGAAATATTTATTTGACATGGAAATGGTTCGGTTCACAAGATTTCCAAGTGTATTGGCAAGTTCTGAATTCACCCGTTCTACTACTAAATCCCAAGTAATGGTACCATCATTTTCAAAAGGCATTTCGTGAAGGACAAAGTAGCGGACAGCATCTACGCCGAAGATACTTACCAGGTCATCGGCATACATAATGTTTCCCACCGATTTGCTCATTTTGCTTCCGTTCATAAGCAGCCATGGATGCCCGAATATCTGTTTCGGAAGAGGTGCATCAAGAGCCATTAGCATAATCGGCCAGTAGATGGTATGGAAACGTAAAATATCCTTTCCAATCAAATGCAAATCAGCTTCGCCCAGTAAAAAATTTTTATATAAATCACCATTGTCACCGTCTGCATCGTATCCCAGACCAGTAATATAATTGCTTAATGCATCAATCCATACATAAACTACGTGTTTCTCATCAAAATCTACCGGAATTCCCCATTTAAAGGATGTTCTGGAGACACAAAGATCCTGGAGACCGGGCAGGAGAAAATTATTCATCATTTCATTTTTCTGGACCTCCGGCTGGATGAATTCAGGGTGGGTGTTAATGTGGTCGATTAAGCGATTGGTATATTTACTTAATTTAAGGAAATATGCTTCCTCTTTAGCCGGTTGGCATTCTCTCCCACAATCCGGGCATTTTCCGTCTTCCAGTTGAGAAGATGTGAAGAAGGATTCACAAGGAGTACAGTACATACCTTCATAATGGTCTTTGTAAATATCACCCTGTTCATATAATTTTTTAAATATTTTCTGAATTTGATTTTCATGATCTTTATCTGTTGTACGTATAAAATGGTCATAGGATGTGTTCATCAGATCCCAGATATCTTTTATTTTCCCTGCAATATTATCTACATATTCCTTTGGAGTGATTCCGGCTTCTGCTGCCTTAATCTCAATTTTTTGCCCATGTTCATCGGTTCCGGTCTGAAAATATACATCAAATCCCTGATATTTTTTAAAACGGGCAATGCTGTCTGCCAATACGATTTCATAGGTGTTTCCAATGTGGGGTTTGCCTGATGTGTAGGCAATCGCTGTTGTTAAGTAATATGGTTTTTTATCCATTTGAATTCCTTCTTTCTTATTTATTTTCTGGAGGGTGCAAACTCCTTGTTCGCTTCGCTCTCAAGTAGTTCGCGGACTTCATCCAACTTAGAAAATAGCATATTCATTGCATCCTCAATAGTATAGGAATTTATGCATTTATTCATCCTCCTGCCCACTCCTGTGTTTCCGTATAATATCCTGATATCTTTTTTGAGATGCTTTCATTTCCTCGTCTTCTTCTACATCTAATTCATCTTCATCCGTAACTAATTCCGCTAATAAACCTTCTAAATCTTCATCATTAAAAAAATTATCCATTACTTTCCCTCCTGTATAAAGATACTTGTCAATAGTATCTTTTAATATAATTACTAAGATTAGATAACGCTCCCACTAAGATCTTTGTTTCTTCCGGCTCAAGTCCTTCCAGTACTGCATCTACCATTTCCTGATGAAATTTTTTATGATGATAAAATGCTTCCAGTCCAAGTCCCGTTAATGATATCAGCACTACTCTCCGATCTTCCTCGCTTCTGACCCTGTTCACATATCCCTTTTTTACTAAATTATTCATGGCAATGGTTAAAGTTCCTACGGTAACTTTTAAGGCTTTTGCTACTGTTGTCATGGTTTTTGCGTTTTCTTCTCCGATCGCTTCAATAATATGCATATCATTATTTGATATATTAGTAAACTTTCCTGTAATTAAATATTTTTGTTCAATTTCCATTATTTCATTAAAAAGCCTTACCAGTACATCATTTATCGTTTCATACGCATTCACTATACCACCACCTTTTTTCTTTATACAACACTTTTAGTATACACGATTTTTCTCTTAACGAAAATAGGTGAAATCATTTTTTATAAAATTTTTATTCCCACAAGCAATGAATCAACTTATTGAAAAGTCATACTTTAAGGTTTGAAGTCATAAAATCCTCAGGACGTACATTTAAAAAAAAGCAAAGCTCTAAAAATTCCGTGGCATTTAACTCTTGCCCTCCCTCAACCAATTTTTTCACTGGAATATTAGTAGCTTTCGCAATTTGATCTATGGAAATATGGTTATCTGAAATATATTTTACAGCACGTTTGGTCACATCGTTTTCTCTCATTTTGACACCTCCAGGATTTCTCTTTTGAATAGAATATCATTCTATTAGAACCATTATATTCTCGTTCAAATAGAATTTCAATAATATTCTTCTAAGGATTTTCCCGAAACGATTGACAGTATTTTTTCGTAAGCTATTATAAAAATAAATGTAACAGTTCAGCCATACATTCATAATTTGGCAGATTGTGTGTTTTGGCTTAAAATTGACACCTTGGCAGCTATACTACGTTCCGTAGTATGATTATTCATATAGGGCGTCCGCCCTATAGAAAAAATTATATAATTTTTGCCAAAGAACTTGTTCTTTAGGGAGCAAGCTCCCACGCACAAATTATATAAATTTTCTGCATGGCTGAACTGTTACAAATAAATAAGTTAAATTGAGGTGACAGATTGAAAAAAGAAATAATTGGTAAAATGTTGAGAGACAATCGAAAATCAAATCAATTATCGGTGAATCAGGTAGCCGAAAAATTAAAAGAAAATAACAATCCGGTTTCTCCCAAAACCATTTACGGATGGGAAAGCGGTAACACACAGCCAGATGTAGAAACCCTTTTATTTCTCTGTAATCTATATAATATTGATAATGTGATGGAAACCTTTGGTTATGATGTGGAAAAGAAACCTAATATTGTGGCTACTGATTGGGAAATTAAATTGTTAAAGGCTTACCGGAATCATCCTGAAATGCAAGAAGCCATTCATAAATTACTGGATCTTATCCAATAATAATGAGGAATTTTAAATTCCTCAAGCAGAAATGGGGAGAAAAATGATAAACAAAAATATTGCTCGTGTATTAAAATACTACCGAAAACTTAATGATATGCACGTTAAAGAAGTTGCCGAAAAAATAATGGAACACCGTAATAGTGATGACCTGTCTCCGAAAACCATTTATGGCTGGGAAAATGGTACTACCCAACCAAATGCCGATACTTTATTATTTTTATGTAACCTCTATCATATTGATAATATTCTGGAACAATTCGGTTATCCGGTGGAGGATAAAGAGCCTCCTATCCTTACAGATACCGAATTAAAACTTGTAGATGCTTATCGGAACCAGCCCCAAATGCAAGAAGCGATTCATCGATTATTAGGGTTAGATTAATACAGCTTTAGGTTTAAAATTCAAACCTAAAGCTGTATATATACGTTTGCTCCGCAAACGCTTATGATGACACGGGCTTGTACCCATATCATCATAAGCAAGTCATTACCCACGACTAAAGTCGCAGGAATTCCTTTGTCGGTTAAAGTAATACCTTTGATAAAAATTCTTTAAGTCTTGGATGAACCGGATTTTCAAAGAAACCTTTCGGACTATTCTCCTCCTTAATTTCTCCTTCGTCAACAAAAAGAATTCTGGTTCCTACCTCTTTGGCAAATCCCATTTCGTGAGTAACGATTACCATGGTCATTCCGCTTTTCGCTAAATCGCCCATAACATTTAATACCTCGCCAACCATCTCCGGATCCAATGCACTGGTAGGTTCATCAAAAAGCATTACGTCGGGATTCATACATAAGGATCGTACAATAGCGATTCTTTGCTTTTGTCCGCCGGAAAGCTGTGAAGGATAGGCACTCGCTTTCTCTTCCAGTCCAACCTTCTTTAAAAGCTCCATCGCTTCTTTATTCGCTTCCTCTTTCGACTTTTTCAATACCTTAACAGGTGCCAGTGTCATATTCTCTAAAATGGTTTTATGGGGGAACAGGTTGAAGTGCTGGAAAACCATTCCTATTTTTTGCCGGTATTTATTAAGAGCTTTTCCTGAAGCCTTAACAATTTCTTCTCCCTCAAAAATAACCTTTCCGGAAGTGGGCTGTTCCAATAAATTAAGAGAACGTAAAAATGTAGATTTCCCCGAACCGGACGGACCGACAATCACTACAACTTCTCCTTGGTAAATCTTCGTATTGATGTTATTCAATACTATAACATCCCCAAATGCTTTACACAGATCCTGAATCTCAAATAATACCCTATCGCTCATTGGTACGCATCCTCCTTTCCAAGTAAGATACTCCTGCTGAAAGGAAAAAAACAATACATAAATAAATCAGCGCAACGGCAATTAATGGCAGGAACGCATTATATGTCTGACTCCGGATCGTATTCCCTCCGTGGGTCAAATCTGTTAATGCTATGTATCCGCAAATAGAAGTTTCTTTCAAAAGTACAATAAATTCGTTTCCAAGTGCCGGCAGTACATTCTTAAATGCCTGAGGCAAGATAATATGAATCATTGTTTGTGCATAGCCAAATCCTAAACTTCTTCCAGCAGCAAACTGTCCTGCATCGACTGCCATAATTCCGGAGCGGACGATTTCCGCCACATAAGCTCCGGAATTAATTCCAAAGGCTAAAATAGCCACAATTCTCTTATCAATCGCTACCGATTGGAAAATAACATAATATATAATCAGAAGCTGGATCATGACCGGTGTACCGCGAAACACCGTTAAATATATTTTACAAAATACATTTATAATTTTCATATTTCCGTTTTTATCTGCACTGGAACGGATGATTGCTACGATAAAACCAAGCAAAATTCCCATGATAACTGCAAACAGCGAAATAAATAACGTGGTTCCAAGACCATCTGCTAAATATTTCCAACGGTTTTCCTTAATAAAATTTATATAAAAATCGGTTTTAAATTGTTCCAGAGCGCTCAATCATTTCACCTGCTACTTCTTTCTAACTACGATTACCTGAGTCGCAGTTGTATATGGATTTGTAAAATCAATGCTGGTCAATCGGTCTTCGGTCACGGTCATTCCTGCTATCCCCACATCTGCTTTCCCCGATTGCACTGCGTTAATAATAGAATCAAACTCCATATCCTCGATTTTAAGTTCCATTCCCAGAATATCACAAACAGCCTGTGCCATATCCGGATCAATTCCCACAACCTTCTGATCCTGATAATATTCATATGGTTCAAATGCTGCATTAGTTGCCATAATTAAAGTTCCATTGGAACGGTCAGTTCCTTCCGGTGAAATATAGGGCGATTTCCCCTTTGTGTCATCCCCGATATAATTTGCTTTGATCTGCTCAAGAGTTCCATTTTCATTCAGAGTATCCAAGGATGGCATTAATCTGATCCCTTAAATCCGATTTGTCTTTGGAGATACAGATAGCATATTCTTCCAGCGCAAACTCCTCTTCCAGTATGGTCAAATCATTATTACGCTCAATAAATGCCTTTGCCGGCTGGACATCAATGATTACACAATCTACTTTTCCCTGCTTTAATGCTTGAATCGCATCCGTTCCCTTGTTATAACGTTCAATGGTAGATCCTTCCTCCGTATAGTCAGATGCATAAATATCTCCTGTTGTTCCAAGCTGAACCCCTATCGTCTTTCCCGGCAGATCATCCACCGAAAACACTGTATTTTCCGGAGCTGAAGCTCCTCCGCATCCTGCCAGGCAAGATATCACCACTATTAACATACTCATTGATATTATTTTTTTCACTCAAACACCTATTCCTTTCCACTGACTATCTATTGTTACGTAACTTATACCATTGTAACAATTTTATTAAAAAAATCAAGCTTTTTTAATTCTATCTACACATTTTCCTAATTATATATTATAATGTATCTAGCGACAGTATTCTTATTTCACCGAAATGAATTAAATAAGCTAGAGGTGGTTATTATGGCAAAGTATCTTGAGATTGAAAATGTTTCCGAAGGTATGGAAAGTAAAGTAAAGCAAAACCTTAAATTCAGAACTGGGAAGTTCTATTGGCAGGTCCGGTTTAATACTCCCCTTGATTCCCGCACGGTTAATAATGTAAATTTATATGTTACCAATTCAGAAAACATTCCATTAAAGACGGGAATATATTATGATGCATTAAATAATACAATTGAAATAGAGCCTTTAGAAGCCTATGCCCAAAATGAGTTGTATACCCTGAACATTACAACTGCCGTTAAATCCAAGGGCGGGAATAATCTAAAGACTCCTGTAAAAATTCAATTTAAACTTTAGGTTTTGTTTATACTGCTTTAGAGCGTGTCTGAAAATTCATTCCTGCAATTTTCAGACACGCTCTAGGTTAGAAAATTTTGAGAAGCGGACATAACATTTAATATATAGGTTTTTAATGCCCGCTTGATTGAATCTTCAACTTAATTATTTTCATTACTAAGAGCTAACATAAAGGCAGGTATTAATTGCTTCTTTCTTGATACGATGCCTTCTAAAGTTAGTCCTTTTTCTTCCTTATGCGTTTCTTTCCTGAAAACATTCTTTACCAGTTCTTCGGCTCCGTTTCCATAATACAGTAACTTGGTGGATTCTTCCAATATATTGGTCAGCATAAAGAACACCATGGATACTTCATTGCCTTTATAAGTTTCTTCCATATATTTTTCAATCTTCTTTTGAATCTCTTCCAGTTCCTCCCAGTTCATAGCATTAATCTGCCCTACTGCAAAGGTAGTATCTCCGGAATTAAATACTTTATAATCCTGAAAAAATATTTCCTCCGGTGTCTTATTTCGAAGATTACTCGCTGCTGCAAACATATCTTTGGCATATTCATTAATACTGATTTCTGCTATTACAGCCAAAGTTCCGCAGCTTCAATATCTTCCTTTGTACAAGTAGGTGAACGGTATACAAGTGTATCTGAAATGATAGCAGAGCAAAGCAATCCTGCAATGTTTTTCTCAATTTCCACCCCATTCTCCAAATACATTTGGTAAATAATCGTAGCCGTACACCCAAGAGGTTGATTTCTAAAAAACACCGGATTCATCGTTTGAATTCCGCCCAGCCTGTGATGATCTATAATCTCCAATAATTCAGCATCTTCAATTCCTTCTACTGACTGTGAACGTTCATTATGATCTACCAAAATTACCTTTTTACGTTCCGCCTCTAAAAAGTTACGGCGTGAAATCATACCTACAAACTTCCCGCTTTCATTTAGAACCGGGAAATAACGGAATCTTTTCTTTGCCATAATTTCTCTAATTTCATCAATATAATCTTCCTCATTAAAAGTAACCAGTTCTTTATTTTTCATTAAGAATCGGATTGGCATACTTTGATTGATATGGCGGGCTGCAGTAAAAGTATCAAAATGTGTCTTAATTATGGTGCAATTCTTATTCTCCGCCAGCTTGGTGATCGTATAAGAAACCATAGCTCCGTCACAGACAATAATACAGCCCGCTTCCATCTCAATCGCACAAAGCTGTGATTCATACCGGTTTCCCAGAATAACAATATCCCCTTTTTCAATATAGCTCTCCATTAAATCCGGATTTACCGCCGCAATTAAAACTTTTCCTTCACTGATCAGTGCCTTTTCATTTCCAACCACCATTTCACCTTCCAAGGTGTCGATTACGTTTTGATAAGGTGTCTTTGCTTTGGAAATAATCCGGCTGTCATACACATCCATATACGATTTCGCAATATCACTGATGGTAATAATTCCCTCTAAATTTCTATAAGAATCCACAACCGGCAAGGTATCCGTTCTGCTCGTCCTCATATTTTCCCAAGCCTCTTTCAGTGAAATATGACTTGGAGCACCGCTGATATGTCGAAATTCCACATCTTTTACCTGCGTATATACATTGCTGATAAACTCTGGTGCTGGTGTATCAAAATAATCAAGCACAAATGCTGTTTCCTGATTCACTTCCCCTGTTCGTCTTGGCATATAATTGCCGCCGTTAGTTTTTTCCTTCAGCCTGGCATAAGCTATTGCTGAACAAATTGAATCTGTATCCGGATTTCTATGACCGATTACAAATACCGCATTTTTTCTTTCCATCATCATGTAAATACTCCCCCTTTTTTACATATATAGTTCATATTTAAACAAACTCTTAAGTTTGCGATTTTTATTTATAGTGCTTTTCATTTGTTGTTCTTCATCAGCCAGTACAACAGTTAATTTATATTTCATCCGTCTAATAATCTGGTATAGCTCCTGTAAAGAGCTTAAAGACAGTTCATGAGCGTTCTCTACCAGAAGTAAGCCCCCTTCCAATTGCTCCCGCTTATCATTCAAACTGACTCCATTTAATTTTTCAGCAGAAATCCGTGCGACACGTGGTTCCTGTAAAAGACCGTTGGCACATAATTCTTTTGCTAATTTTTTTATAACCAGATAAAGCCGCTCTTCGCCTTCTCCAAAAATACAAAAATGAGGCGCTTCTTTGGATTCAGCCGCCTCCCTTACAATATTTGTCAGCAACTCATCCAATCTGCTTTCATCTTCATTTTCCTTATCTTCTATCTTTTCTTCTTTTGTTTCCTCTTCATTTCCTTGTTCTATTTCTTCTTTATTTTCTTCTTCTCTTTCATCTTCTCTTTCTTGTTCTTCTTCATTTTCTTGTTCTATTTCTTCTTTATTTTCATCTTCTCTTTCATCTTCTCTTTCTTGTTCTTCTTCATTTCCTTGTTCTATTTCTTCTTTATTTTCTTCTCTTTCATCTTCTCTTTCTTGTTCTTCTTTATTTTCTTGTTCTTTTTCTTGCTCCCTTTCTTCTTCACCTTTTTCTTTACTTCCTTCTTCACTATCGACTATACCTTTATCCTCTTTGATTTCCTCATCCTTTAAAGATTTTGATGTAAGTTCTTCCCGGCTTTTCTCTGTTTCTATTTTTGGATTTTCATTAAAACCATTTTCAATTTTTATATCAAAAATAACATTATCTTCTGCCTCAATTATTTCATCTTCAAGCATTTTAAAGTCCGCTGCCTGTTCCTCATGGTCATCCACATGCTGTTCGCTCTCTATATCCTTTTCATATTGCTCTCTCTCATACTTTTCCTGTTCATTCCGCTCTGCGATTGCTGCTGCTATCCGAAGCTCTGCTGCTATATTTCTGGTTTCTGAAATAGATTTGGAGTTGGAGATATCCAATCCATCTACATAATGAAGTTTTAGCAGCATTGCTTTTTCCACGATAACTCCTTCTCCAAACCAAAGAATAATATTACTGCATTCCTCAATACATTTTTCTTCCATCCCCTCTTTATGATAGAGTTTAGCTAACTCATAAGCCCATTCTTCAATATACTCTTCTTTTTTTATCTCTTTTAAATATTCAATCAATATACTCCTGTCAGTACCCTTTGCCTTTTCAATATAATACTTTAAAATAAGATTATTCACATCCGGTTTTCCAAGAGCTGTATATTCCTTGTAAAAATCTTCCGCTTCCTCAATTAACTTGCATTTTACAGAAAGATAAATAAGAGAATAAAGAACCGCCTTTGTCTGAATCTTATCATAAAGACGAAAGTATACCTCCCTGGCATTCATAAATTCTTCATTTTTTATGTATACATCTGCAATTGTTTTTAAATCTGAAATAGATTTTACCTTAGAAGAATCTATTTTCTCTACAATCTCCAATGCATCCTTATACTGTTTTTCGCTAATCAGTATTCGTGCTTTTGCACATTTCATGATACTGTCAAGCTTACTCATGATTTATCCTCCCGTACTTATTATACCACTTAAGGTATACTCACATTTTCTGGTAATATTCATAGGTTCGTAAAATTGATTCCGGAATCGAAATTCCCTCTTTTTCCATTACCTTATGACGAAGATCCAATTCCTTTACTTTTACCAGCTTTTCGCGATTGTACCGATTCATGGCATCAGCAAATAAAGGCTGATTCTTAACACTTTCTCTTATCCTCCGGGCAAAAGGACAATAAGTTGCCATCATTTCCCGAACCACTTTATTTAACCGGATCGCACCTTCGGTATCATTCCGAACCCATAATTCATAATCCATTGCAAACACTTCTCTGGAATTATTTCTGCATTTTTGAATCTGCGTCTTTAATTTTTCTTTCTTCTCTTCAGATAGCTCTTTATTTTTACGATAAAATTGAAGGTAATCCATATATTCACTGGTAAGTGACTTAACCTTGATATTATTCCAGTTTGCTCCCTGGCTTGTTCTGCAGCTTTCCCAACGGTAACGCCCAAATACCTTTACAAGAATTTCCTCTAAACTCCTTACTGTAAACATAGGAAGCAGGAACCGCCCCTTAGAATCCCGTTTCCTTCCGCTTAAATCCTGCCACATAATAGCATTTTCCCCACAAACAGGAAATAGGATAATATCCGGAAACACTTCATGTACTACATACTCCCGTTTAATTCCATGTTCCAAATCTTCAAACATAATCTCTCTGCAAAAAATAGAGTAATCAACTTCCCGAACATGTTCTATGGCATTATTAACCAGTTCTGCTGTCAGATATGCTTTTTGTATTCCTGTAATAAAAGAGTTCTCAGTTAAAAATGGCACAAAAATACTCATTTGACCGGAAATCAAACGGTTATTATAGGAAAATACATTCTGTATCTCATACTGCAAACGTTTTTCCAAATTCAAAAGCATTTTCTTCCCTTCTTCTTCTGTAATCTCGTTGGTCTTTCTGAGGGAACGGACATACTCTTCAAAATCTAAGTCAAACTCACTTTTGGAAGGAAGTTTTTTACCGGTATAAACAAGAGTCAACCAGGTTTTCATATCATATACCGCACATAAACCGGTTTTAAAATCGGTTTCTTCCAGCTGAACCAATTCCTCCAGCTGTTCCTCCCTCATAAGGGTCTCGTCTAAAAAACCATACTTTAAAAACAAGTCTACAGCTACAGGACATTCTTTTTTATTATAGGATTGCAAAAATACTTTTTCATAAATTTTATAATAATGGCTGGCGATCTGTTTCCGCAGCTTTCTGCTGCCATCATCTGTGGAAGACTTATCCTTCAGATTTTTATACCCTTGAATCAGCTCCGAAAATTCTGCCTGAACTCCTTCTTCAATTTTTCCAAATTCTAAAATGGTACGCATGGAACCTTTTAACTGCATTACTTTTTCCTTAACCTGGCTTCCCATTTCTTCTGCATGTGTTTCACCTGAAATAATAATATAATATAAATTTTCCAGTTCCTGCCGGTTTATCTCCAGCTTTTTTCCCACCTTATTTACATATAAAGTTTCAACCTCATTTATCTTCTCCACCATGCGCTCCACTAAATCCAGCAAAGTCCGGCTCGGGCTGATTTCTTTTTTATTGAGATTAATAATCAATTGAGTCACTCTTTTAAATAAGCATTCATCTCCGTAGTTCAATATTATTCCTATTAACTTCTCAACATGTACCGCTACTTCTGAGCACTCTAAAATAAGCTGCCTTGCAAGCTCTGCTTGTTCTTCTATATGATAAAGACATATGGTGTCCTTTTGGTAAAACGCTTTTTGCACATCAATTGCGACACCGGCACATTCACTGTAATACTCCGCTTTATTCATGTCTAATAAATCACTTTTTTCATATTCTGCCAAAGTTTCAATTGCTTCCAGGGGATACACAGGAAATCCCGACCGTTTTCCTTCTTTCCGATACGTATCATATCCATCATTTACAAAAGAAACCATGACATCAACAGCGTTAATGAGGGATTTCAACGTACTGTTTAAATCCCTTATGTATCGGCTCAACGAAGCTACCATTAAACCACCATACTCTTTATTACTCTGTAAAATAGCAGGAATATCCCCTGCATCCCTTACCGGAAACGGAAATAAAATCGCATTATCAATCGTTGTATAAGATACACTGTTTTGCCCTGAGTATACATCGCATAGCCCCAGAAAATTTCCGGAACCCAAAACCATCTGCATTCCTTCCCTGTGCACTAATATTCTGCCTTTTAAAACAAGACAGATGCTTTCGACGGATTCCTTCTCCTTATATATGGCAACTCCTTTAATTACTTGATTCATTGCATTCATATTTAAACTTAATTCCATGATAATTCCCCCTGTACAAAAAATGCAGAACACTTTCTATTATAATCCAATTTAGACATTTGGGAAAGAGGAAAATAATATAACAGTTCCCTTTTATAAATATTTCTGCATGGCTGAACTGTAACAAAATAACATCAAAAAAAGACGCTTTCTGCGTCTTCTTATTTATTAATAAATCCGCACGCTCTGTTTCGAGTAAAATACCACAAACGTTACCAATGCAGTTAACTCAATCCAGGCACCCTTACGGCACACAGAAGGTTTCGCTTAGTGCTGCTTCATTCCTGACCTGACACGGTTCGCGAATTCCTGTTGCGTAAGACCCAAATGTCAACGCCACTTACAAAGGGCAGCTTCACGATACTAAACCCTAGACAGAACATCACCCCTGCTACAGCGGCTTGCAGGTACAGGGCACCGCTAACTCCCCGGCTGTGCGGAAACTTTATGACATTGCTACCACTTTTCAATGTATGCATTAGTATATCTTTTTTCTAATTGAATGTCAAGGAAAATTTTCTATAGGGCGGACGCCCGACATGAATAGTTACTTCTTCTCGCTGCGAAGTTCTTTAAAGAATTCAGTGAGCAAGCTGGTACACTCTTCCAAAAGAACCCCTTTCGTTAATTCCACTTGATGGTTAAACTGTTTCATTTCCAATAAATTTAAAACAGAACCAGCACAGCCAGCCTTCGGATTCATACTTCCGATTACTACCCGTTTTATCCTGGATTGTACAATGGCTCCGGCACACATCTGGCAGGGCTCTAATGTAATATACATAGTACAATCTTCTAAACGCCAATCCCCCACTTCTCTGCTCGCCTTATGGATTGCCGCAAGCTCTGCATGAAAAAGGGGATTTTTCTTTGTATTTCTTTTATTATATCCTCTCGCAATAATCTTGTCCTCTCGTACAATCACACATCCTATGGGAACTTCCTTTATTCTGTATGCCTTTTTCGCCTGCTTCAATGCTTCCCTCATATATTTTTCATCCACAGTTAACGAACTCCTTTATTTATGCTATAATATAATAATAGCAATGTCAATAATATGGCTGAACTGTTACATAATATATCTTAACATGAACATAATGAGGTGGCAATATGAATTTAATACATGAGACAGAACGCCTTTATTTACGAGTTCTCGACGCTTCCTGGGCTGATCCTGTCCGCTCCTTTTACGAGAAGAACAAGACTTATTTTGAACCGGTCGAACCGCCCAGGCCTCCTAATTTTTACACAAATGCCTATCATGAGATCAATCTAGTTGAAGAATTCAATGCATTTGTCCGTGGAAGCTTTGTTCGACTGTTTCTTTTTCATAAAAAGGAACCAACAACAATTATTGGTTCCATTTGCTTTAACAATATTCGGCGAAGCTGCTTTTTCAGCTGCCTTGTCGGCTATAAGACCGATTTTTTCTACCGCAATCATGGATACATGTACGAAGGTCTGGATTATGCAATCCATCACCTTATGATGGATGAATATAAAATGCACCGCATCGAAGCTTTCGTTTTACCAGATAATCACCCCTCTATAAGACTTTTAGTAAAACTTGGTTTCAAAAATGAAGGCATTGCTTATGATTATGCAAAACTAAATGGAGTCTGGCAAAATCATTTAAGATTTTCAATATTGGCATACCAATAACCAAAATCTCCATATTGAAGCTTTTTAGGGACTCTTGGCAAAAAGTTTTCAAATCCATAATTTTTTGCCACTTCCTGTTCCCGCCTGCAAAAAACCCCAGGCACTCCGATCACCTTCCGTTCATTTTGATCCATAACTCCCAAATGTCCGAACCGGCGGTATCCATGTAACATAAAATCATTTGTCACATGGTATCCAAACCGGTTATAAATTTCTTTTAATGTAAATGTCGCAAAATTAGGGGTAGTTGTAAGGTCAAGCTTTTCCAGCTCCTCTTCCGTTTCTTTGGTTTCTTTGGATTCTTTAGATTCTTCTGATAATACCTTCACTTCTTCTACGGCTGAAACTTCTTCTGCTACCTTCTCAATACTTTCTGCTTGCATTGCTTTTTCTTTTACTTCTTCTTCTTTTAACTCTGCTGTTTTTAAAATTGTTTCTTTTCCCTGAGCCTCTATCTTGATTTCTTCCTCAAATGTTTCGTACTCAATCGGAATATCATCCCACTGGCTTCCAAAAAACTTGGAATCACTTATGTAAAGAATAATCCCCCCCAAATCCGAAAACTGATAATTTGTATCCCCCACTTTATCTACCTGTGTGGTTATTTGACAATCACCGCTCCCGTTCCGAAGGGAAATATCTCCAAGAAGGATGCCTTGCAAATCCCTTCCTTTTCTGACAAAACCGTAAGCCTTAATCGTTCCCACGGAAATACTTCTGATTTGCACATGTATGGTTATTTTACATTTCGTACCACGGTTTTCTATTCTTGCATACCCAACATTATTTTTCTTTTCTTTTTTCTCATAATTATAGATATAAGAAACAAATCTTTTATAATCAGACATAGAACCACTATACCTCCTTCGGTTAATATATATTCCTATTCCGAAGAATTTATGTGAATTTACGCAAACTTTTGAATCGTTTCAATAATTTGTTTTTTTACTATTTCAGAAATCTCTATCGTTTTCATATCTTTGTATTCCTCATAAGGAATAGGCGGCAAATAAATCACCTTAGTTGTGACCTTGCGTAATGACCAGCCTTCAAATGCTTTATAAGAATCAATTAACGCTACCGGAACAATAGGACATTTTGCAATCACTGCACTTTTAAATGCACCAGGTTTAAATTCGGCTACATTATTGTGATTATCGGTATATCCGCCTTCCGGAAAAATAATAAAACGTTCTCCTTCCCCTGCACGCTTTCCTACCTCCATAATAACCCCCAGAGATTGCCTGACATTATCAATTTCCATCCCCAATCCATTGAGCATGGACATAATTTGCTTCAGAAAAATACCCTTTGCCTTTTTCCCGTCCATGACAATGGAACAGGGATTCTGATGAGTATAAAAAATACCCAGGGCGTCATATTTTCCCTGATGATTGGGAAACATAACATAACCGCCTTCTGCAGGCAGATTTTCAACTCCATAGCTCCGGGTATGAATTCTTCCGGCTCGTATTATGTACCCAATAACTCTTTGAACAACAAGATATCGTTTTTCTCTTGAAAACCGCTCCGGACGCGCTCCCATATAATCCATCCTTGGTATAAAATAACAAGCCCGAAAAAAATTTCTGAAGATAACATAAAAAAACCTCATCATATCCAACTCCTATCTGTGTGTATCTGCGCTGCTTTTATCTTTTATACTTTAATTCAAGACTGTTCACTGCAAAATAAACAGGTTTAAATAATAACATTGTTACAAATACATTTCCAAAACAATGCAGTATGTCAAAAGGGATTCCCGAAATAAAGTAAGCTAGTCCGCTTGCAAATCCCAATGTTATAAAATAGGGAAAGGAACAAAGGAATCCAAATCCCGCTCCAAAACTTCCCGAAATAACTGCCCATATCACTAAAGATTCATTTTTATGAAAAAGCAATACTATAATAGCCAGAATACTCCAAATATATAAATACATAATCCACCATATTCCAAATCCATAAAAAAGACCTTCTAATATTGCAAATCCATAAATAATATAAAATGCTTTTTTTCTGTATATTAAAGTATAAATCATTATCAGTAAAGAAACCAGTTCAATATTAGGTAAAAAAGCAAATGCTACCTGAGATACGAATAAAATCACAGTTAAAAAGGCAAATATAACGATTTCTCTGAGCTTCATTATCTAATATTCCTCATACCCCTCGGTAAAAGTCAACTCAAAAATATCTCCATCACTGATTTGCGTTTGTTCTGCACCAGTCATGACCATTTCACCGCCTTTGGTAATACACCACCATTGTTGTTTTGACTCATCTACAGTTTCCCCGTCTGCCGTGAGGATATATAATCCATATTGGCGCACTTCCCCTTCAATCAACCCTTTTTCCTGAAGTAATTCACCTAAATATTCCAGATCAGTTTTGTAATCAAATGTTACATTTTTTTCATCTCCATGGATAATCATGATCTGAATTTTCTTGTTTCCTGCCTCTGCCTTCGGTGCAAATGCTTTGTAAGCAAAAAACAATACCACCACAACTGCCATAAGGACTATTATCCCTATGATATTTTTTGTTCCAGCTCTTTCTATTACATTTTTTTCTGATTTCATTTTCATTTCCTCCTGAATTATAATTACTTCCAGAGTATACATCGTTGGTTGCTCAACTTTGTACGGAAGTTTTCTTCTAAATGTATTAAGATTTTACTAATGCAAGGTTAAATAATCAATAAAAATAATCTCACAAAAAACGTGGAAAGTCAATAAAAAGTACCTATTTCGAAATAGGTACTTTTTACCGCACGTCAAGAGCATTGTGTTGAAATGTTACTTCCCATCATAATGCAGTACCTTTAAGCGGCACATATAACTTGCTCATATCCGTATGCTCCAAGGTCAGTAGCTTGGTCTTTATATCAATCCCCCAGCATATCCGGTCAAGCTGCCGTCTGAGCCGACTACACGATGACACGGAATAATAATTGATATTGGATTATGTCCGACCGCACCGCCAATTGCTTGCGCTGACATTTTATCTTTACCTAACCGTTTTGCCATGATTCTTGCAATATCCCCATAAGTAATAACTTCACCGTAAGGTATAGAGCATAAAATATCCCATATCATCTTGCGAAACTCACTGCCTTTTGGTGCAAGCGGAAGTGTGAGGTTAGGATTTCTTCCATTGAAGTAAATATTAAGCCACTCTTTTGTGCTTTCAAAAACAGGCAGCTCCTTTGTTGCATTTTGGTTGCCCAATGTGCTTGCAAAATATTTCTGCCCTTTTATCCAAAGTCCTGTTATGTTTTCACCATCACTTGAAATTGTGAGCATACCAACAGGTGAGTTATGTAGGGTAGTATAATCCATAAAAGTACCTCCTTACAGACCAAAATAGTTGTTTGATTCTTTATCGGGATGACGATAAAAAGCATGACTTCCTTTTTTGCATGTCTTTATAAATCCTAACTCAAAAAGTAATTTTTCCATAAACATCGCATTGATTAATTTCAATCTGCTCATAAAACAACCTCAATTTGTCAAACTAAAACTTCAATACGCCACCAGGAGCTCGAACCCTGAACACCCTGATCAAGAGAAAGAGGATAACGTAATTTGTACTGTGAATTTTATTTATAAGTATATTTGTTTCTATTCATTTTTTCAAGGCTTTTAGAAATTTTTGACCATTTGGAGTATATCTAGAGAAATATATAGGAGATATATATAAATCAAATAGTGATTATAGAGATAGGATATGTTATAATCTGGTAAAGAAAGAAGGTAAAATAATGACATTGACTAATGAAGATTTATTGGCAATATCCCAGTTATTAGATGCAAAGTTGGATGCACGATCAAAACCAATTGAAAATGAGCTAAGGTATATCACGGTAGACTTGTTGGAAAATACTGTTATTCCAAGGTTAGATACGATTGAAACTTGTTATAATGATACCTATAAACGCTATCTTCTTTCGTACACTCGTGTGCGAAACCAAGCTCCTTGCAATACCCGTTCATTCTGGACCACATGATAGAAGTATATTTATGCTAATGGCAACACAGGTCTCAGAGTGTCAAAGAAGGACAAGCTAAAAAACGCATATTACTATTAACTATAGTATAACAAAACTTTCCGCCGGCATTACAAATACCGGCGGAAGCAATCATTAAATGCGTATAAAGATTATAGCTGTTATTCATCAACGCTGTGTACATCGACTTTAAGTTTAACAATATCTGATGATTTCTCTTTTAGCCAATCACGAAACATTTCTTGGGAAAATACCATGTCTCCAAATATTACGGTGTCCGGTTTCAAAATGATCTCCGTTCCTGTTGACGGTAACATGTAAGGTTTCACACAAAGAATTAACGGTTTGCAAACCTGCCTGTATAAGATCACCCATTTGGCTATATTCGGCATTGGTTATCGGACTTCCTGCCAATATTTTGTCCAATACGGCTTTACTTGCATATAAATCTTTAGATAAAGGCAACCCTCTTCCGTTATCACTAATTTTTATCCTACCATCTGGCAAAAGCGCAATTTCTATTTTAGTGCAATGTCCATCTCTGGCCTCTTCAAGAGACTGTTCCAGAAATTCAAAAACAAGTTGGTGCATATTGTGTTGTAGATCCCTTGTGTTTATTGCTTCCATATTGATCCTCCCATTAATAATTGTTGGTACAGCATACGCAGGCACAGCATAAGAAGTTAGATGCTTCCTAACTGTTCTCGGCGTTGAACCGAAAAGTTGTGTAAAAGCGCGTGTAAATCCTTCGTGTGAGTCGAACGCATACAAAAACGCCACATCAAGAACCTTATGCCCTTCCAACAATGAAACGACAGCATATTGCAATTTACGAACCCGAATATAGCCGGTAACGGGCATTCCCATTGCTTCCGAAAATAGTCTACTAAAATAAAAAGGGCTGTATGCGGCTATTTCCGACAGATCACATAAATTGATTTTCTCATAGATATGAGCATCAACATAAGCCAATACTTTTTCCAATATGTCATTATTCATACACGTTCACCTCACTGTGTTAATAAAGTCGTTGCCAGCAACATAATTATTATACCACTGATTACGTCCGCATTCTTGACTTCATATATTACAAAATAACATTTCTAATTATTATATTACATTAAAATCAATGACTTTTTTGCGTTATCTGTTATGTTATTATATTTTTCGACAACATTCGACACCTATACTCATCTGGATAAAAGTAAAAATACTACATCTGAAAAACTTGATAGATTTCTTTCGCTATAAATTTTGACTAACATTTGATTTTTAAAAGGGCTGTTTTTCATTGATTTTTCAAGTGTTTTCTGACTAACATTTTGACTAACATTGAACCCCAAAAATGCCCGATGACTAAAAAAAGACTGACTCCATTATGAATTATTATAAACCATTTTATTTTTTCAATATTTAAATCAATGTATTGATTTAAATACAAAAGCCTCTAAAACCGCATAAAATCAGACTTTTTCAAGCAACAAAAAAAGTTCTAACCCAACAGCCCTCATCCGTCAAACTAAGACTTCATGCGCCGTTATGGGTTCGAACCCTGGACACCCTGATCAAGAGATAAGATAACGTAATTTTTACTGTGAATCATATTTATGAGCATATTAGTTCTTGTTCATTTTTTCAAGGCTTTTTGGAAATTTGTGATCGTTCGGAGCATATCTGGAGAAATATATAAAAATCAGATAGTGACTATAGAGATGGAATGTGTTATAATCTGGTAAAGAAAGAAGGTGAAATAATGGCATTGACTAATGAAGATTTGTTGGCAATATCGGATATAGTAGCAAGTCAGATTCAACCATTGAAAAAAGAGGTACATATGATTAGGGTAGATTTACTTGAGAATAATGTTATCCCTCGATTGAACACAATAGAAAATTGTTATTTAAGTACATATAATCGTTATTCAACTGGTGCAGATCAAATCGAAACAATCCAAAAAGAATTAAATGTTGTAAAAGCAGTATTAAGGGAACATAGTGAAAAACTGCAAAAGATTTCTTAATTGTATAAAAAATTCTCCGGTGTAGGTTCTAATCAGAGCTTGCACCTTTATAATTTTAACACAATTTCAAGAGCTGCAGCACGAATTGTCAGAATATTCATAATCGGGAAGAAACAATTTATATATTAGGACATTCTGATATAGCAACAACCAGCATCTATCTACATTTGGCAAATATGTACTCTATGCTGGATGCCGACATTTATCGTTTGGATATCATAAGAAAATAGGTTATCATGACACGAAACGTTCTATTGAAAATTCCGCTTTTCCGTTCTGAATCGAAAGGCGGTCTTTTTATTATGACAAACAAAAAAAGCCCTAACCCAACAGCTCTCATCCGTCAAACTAAGACTTTCAATGCGCCGCCAGGGGCTCGAACCCTGGACACCCTGATTAAGAGTCAGGTGCTCTACCAACTGAGCTAGCAGCGCAAGCATATATTTTTTCAACGCAAAAATAATTATATATGATGTTATAGAAAAATGCAAGCATTTTTTTTACATTATGTAATTTTAAATTTTTTTTATATAATTTAAAGCGTTAATTCTCTATAAATTACATAAAAATTAAAAGAGATACCCTTCTGTTCAACGAAAAATACCTCTTTTTACTGCTTTAATCTCTATCTCTTTTCGATTTTAAACCGACCGATCAACTCATTCAGACTCTCCGCCTGAGCAAATAACTCTTCACTGGTCGCAGAACTCTCTTCCGCTATTGCCGAGTTGTCTTCTGTTGTTTGTGCTATCTGTTCGATCGCTTTACTGATTTGATTAATGGATTCTGCTTGCCGCTCAGAGGATTCACTGATTTCATTTACCTCTTCCACGATTTCCGATATACTTGATAATACATTATTTAATGAATTGGACGTATCTTGTACGATGCTGTTCCCTTTATCAATTTCATTAATCGAAACTTGAATTAAATTTCTGGTATTGGTTGCTGCCTGCGCACTTTCCGTTGCCAATTTTCCGATTTCATTTGCGACCACTGCGAACCCTTTTCCGGCTTCTCCTGCCCTAGCTGCCTCAATGGACGCATTCAGGGATAACAGATTTGTTTGAGATGCAATTTCTTCAATACTGTTGATAATCAATTCAATCTGACTGGAAGTATTACTGATGTTTTCCATCGCAACTACTACCTTCCTCATTTGCTCCTGACTCATCTGCGCATCATTTCCTACCTTATGAGCATCCTGACTTGCATTTTGAGCACTTTTTGCATCCTCTGATACTTGATCTGCTACTTCATTTATTGTCGCCGTAAGCTCCTCTACCGAACTGGCTTGATTTGTAGCTCCCTCCGCAAGTCCCTGTGCTCCTTCTGACATGTTCTGTGCTCCGGCCTGTACCTGCTGTGATGCCTCTTGAATTTGCCCAAGAGTCTGATTTAAACTCGCTTTAATTCTTCGCATAGCTTCTACAATAGGTGCATAATCTCCAACATAACTGCTTTCTGCTTTGGACATAACCGTAAAATCTCCGTCTGCCATTTCACCTAGGCAATACTGTATATCCGGAATAATATTCTGGAATACTCCAATCAAACCATTCAAACTCTTTGCCAGACTTCCAAGTTCATCTTTTGATTCATAGGTAATTGCCACATTCAAGTTACCTTCTGACATACCTTTTGCTGCCTCTTCCAATTCCGTAATTGGTTTTGTTAAAAGCTTTGTAAGGAATCGACCAAAGTACATTGTCATCATCAAACTGATAATACCTATAATAACCAATAATACCGCTACAATAATCCCCATGGCGTTGGCACTGGTATAACTTTTCGATGCATTGCTTTCCGCATAATCGGTAAATTCTATCAATGCTGTAAGTAACGGTTTAGCAGCTGGAACATACTCTTCCTTGTAAGCAGTAAATGCTTCTTGTGTCCGATTTTCACGAGCAAGCTCCATTACTTTCTTTCTTACTGTCGCTACCTCATTCGCTGCTGCATCAAGTCTTACAAGGATTTCCTTGGCTGAGGAATTCGCATCTAAAAATTCTTTCTGTACATTCTGATCCTCTATATCCGCTTCTGCCTCTTTTAAATATGCATCTGTTTCCGCCTGGTCATCTGCAATAACTGCACTCATTATATTTTTCATAGTACTCTGAACATCCCTGCGATACGTAGTTGCTGATACTGCATTCTTATATGGAGTGTTATAAAAATAAGTCAATTGGTTTTTTACTAAAAAAATACCTACAACTGAAACAATAATTGATAACATCAAGCATGCAATAATAAAAGCAAATACTCGATTTAATTTTTTATTGATTTTCAAATCCTTAAACATTTTATTCATAGCTATCTCTCACTTTCCTGTATGTTTTCCTTCGAAAAGTTAACTTTGCATTCCCTCTAACTTTTCTTCTTACGTTGCGTCGGCTTCGATAATATTGACACGCCCTAGTTTTCCCCGTCTTCTCTTCTACAAATTCTTCCATCACAACCAAAACTTCTTAAATGACTCCATTTTATATTCCCTCCTTTTGTAATTTTAAGATGTATCACATATCTCAATCATCTTTACTGTAATACTGTCTTAAAAATAGTTGATTACCTATTCTTTTATAAATAATTCACTCTTAGTATGATTATACTCCTTTTTTTCGTGTGTTTCAACTTATTTTATCTTTTTTAGCATTTTTTTCCATATTCTAAACATCACATTTATGAATATAATTATTTTCATTGTCTTTTATATCTTCTTCTTCGTCTTTAGTATGCTTTCTCCTTCCTGCATTCGTGTTGTAATTATATATATCTCTTTTTCGCAATTCAATTATTTTGTATCTCATTTGTTCATAGGAAAATTTGCGTTGTCAACAAATAAAGCAAATTGCATCTGCATTCGTGAACTTCAATACTCAAAAATGAAAATATCTAGAACGGCATCACATAAATATTGCTCAATCAATGGGAAATCCGGAGGAATTTCCTATTAAATAAAAAAAGTGTGTAAAAATCCACTTGGAAATTTACACACTTCTGTACCAGTACCACAATTATTTATAACTTTCAATTTTTTCCACCAAATGATTTTTAGAAATAATTCCAACAATTTTCTCCACCACTTCACCGCCTTTAAAAAATAATATAGTTGGAATAGACATCACACCATATTTTATGGAAGTTTGTTGATTTTCTTCCGTATTCAGCTTTCCTACCTTAACTGCTTCAGAGTAATCTCCTGCCAACTGCTCCACAATTGGTGCCATCATTTTACAGGGTCCACACCAATCAGCATAAAAATCAACTACAGCCAGCTTATCAGATTGTAAAACTTCTTTCTCAAAATTTTCGTCTGTAAATTTCATTTCCATTTTTTCTCCATTCCTGCACTTGAAGAATCTAATTCTTCCCAGTACTGACCGGCACAAATCACCCCAAATTACGGCTGATTTTCTCATATGCGTTGATGTCGTCAGTCAACACTCGTTTATGCATTTTCTATTACTTTTTCTTTTTCCCCTTTGAATTCACTATTTTTGATACTTCATCCCATGACTTTTTCAATTCCAATGCCTTTTTATCAAGTGATTTGTTTTTACTCAGGTTTTGACCGATTGATTCCTTCATAGATGGTTTCATAATCTCTTCCTGTTACTTTTCTTTTTAATAGTATATGCAGCTCCCAGCAGAATAAACAGGCAAATATATAAATTTAACTACAGTTCAGCCATACACAATCTGCAAAATTATGAATGCATCTATAAATTGTTATCAATTCTTCACCGAGTTGCAACCATTCGATTAATTTTAAATCCTTTTGAAGAAAAACGCTCTTCGTATTCCGTCATGACATTTCCTTTTTTGTATTCACTATTATGTAAATCATAAGTAAAATTTTCGATTATCCACCCTGCTCTTATTACCTCAGTCAAAGAAAAATCAAATAGCTCTTTATTATCCGTTTTAAACTCAACAACACCGTCTTTTTTTAATATTTTATTATAGTTCTCAAAAAAGTGGACGGATGTTAAACGCCTCTTACTGTGACGGTCCTTTGGTAAGGGGATCTGAAAAGTTAAGATATATTTTGTCAACTTCTTCCCTATCAAATACTTCTGAAATATACTCCGCATCCATACAAATAAAATATAAATTATCTATATCCACTTCCTTTCTTTTTTCCAGTGCACGAATTAAAACACTGGCATATTTTTCAATTCCAATATAATTGATGCCGGGATTGCGAATCGCTAATGTTTGGATAAATTTTCCTTTCCCCATTCCGATTTCAACATGAATTGGATTATTATTTCCAAAAATCCGATTCCAATTCCCCTTTTTTTCTTCCAATTGGTGAATAACAAGTTCATCATTTGCAATTTTCTCTTTTGCACCTGGTATATTTCTCAAACGCATCTTGATTCCCTTTCACTATTTCACTAAAAAGTTAAAACTTTCTATTTTCTTAAATACAATTATATCCAGTTCTAAAACCCTTGTCAAATACCTATTTCTACCTATTTAGTATAGCAATAAAAAAGCAACCTAATTATTTATTTGCTAACCAAAATATATTTTTTCATTTTACTACTGGATTTTTTTTTTAAAAGGTGTATGATATGTTAGTAGAAATCAGTAAACTAAGGAAAAGGAGGTTATCCGAAAATGAAAGATGTAATTGACCTTTTATATGATATTGAAGAAAAAGCGAATACTATTATTGATCAGACATCTGCCGAAAAGAAGGCACTGCACGAACAGCTGACAAAAGACATAAATACACTAAATGAAAAAACCAAAAACACAACAAAAGAAAAACTAATCACGCTTCAGGAAAAGTTGAAAAAAGAAATTGCAGAAGAACATCAGCAGCTTCTTAAAGACTTTGAAGAAAATTACCATAACCTGAACGAAAATTTCGAAAGAAATCAAGATATTCTTGCAAATAATCTTTTCCAAAAAATTATAGGAGAGTGATTCAAATGCTTGGAAACCTGTTATCCTACAGCGGAATCGTAACCAAAACAAAAGCAATGCACGCTCGGTTGATTCAGCCCAGTGAATACGAAACGATTGCTAATTTAAACTCTACCGCTGACTTAATTAATTTTTTAAAAGATCATTCTGCATATAAAGATTTATTTTCCGGCTACGATGAACATTCTCTTCATCGTGATAAGGTCGAACAGATAATTACTAATTCTTTATATTTAGATTATGCCCGACTCTTTCGGTTTGCCAATAAGGAACAGCGTTCCGGATTGAATATTATATTCTTTCGTTATGAGATCAATATATTGAAAACCTGCTTAAGAAATGTATTCACCTCCGATATTGTCCTTGATTTATCCATATTTGAACCTTTTTTTAAGAAACAGTCTTCTTTTGATCTAATCCGTCTGTCCGAGTCAAAGAGTATAGAGGAGTTTATCGGATATTTAAAAAATACAGATTTTTACCGATTATTTCAAAAGGTTCAGCAGACCACTCCGGGAAATCTGGTTAATTATGAAACTCAATTAGACGTTTACTATTATAACACTGTATGGAAACATTTAAAAAAACTTTCTAAAAGTGTAGAACAGGAAGCTTTTAAAGATATTCTCGGTAAAGAAATTGATTTATTGAATATAATTTGGATTTACCGCTCTAAAAAATATTTTGATGTAAACAGCTCCCAAATATATTCTTCTGTCATACCGATTCATTATAAGCTTACTTCCAATGAACTTATGGGGTTGATCGAATCAGGCGGACTGGCGGATTTTGCTGCTGTTTTGCAAAAAACTTATTATAACCAAGAGGAGGTTGACAAAGATGACACAAGCTTTTCCATGGAACAGCTGCATCGGGAAATCCTCATGAAACATTACCGTACCAGTATGAAAAAGTATCCATATTCCATATGTACTCTTTATCACTTTCTTCACATGAAAGAAATGGAAATCGACCACCTGACCACTGCTCTGGAATGCATCAGGTACGGTCTGGAACCAACAGAAGCACTAAACTATATTCTCAAGTAAAGGGGGGGGTTAAACTTGATTGAAAAGATGAAATATATCAATATTACGGGACCGAAAAATGATATCGACCGTATTGTTGAAGTATATTTAAGCAAGTACGAAATACACTTGGAAAATGCTTTAACCGAGCTTAACACAGACAAAGAGATTCGACCTTTCTTCGAAGTAAACACCTATAAAGAAATACTCAATATGTCGTCCTTTTTGATTGAAAAAATCGATTCAGGCACACAACCTGCCAATGGCTCCATGGACGGCAATGAAGCAACACAGATTATAAAAAATGCTTTTTCCAAAGTACAATCCATTCATGATGAATCGAAGCAAATAAAAGAAGAGGAAAAACGTATTTCAAATTTAATAGAAAATATTCAACCATTTCGGTTAGTTAATTTCGATTTGGAAAAAATGCAGCAGTTCAAATTTATTAAATTTGGATTCGGACGTATTTCTCAGGAATATTATAATAGTTTTACACGCTATGTATATAAAAATATTAATACTGTTTTTTATGAGTGTCACCGGACAGCGGATTATGTCTGGGGTATCTATTTTGCTCCTGCCTCCTCTATCGATCAGGCTGAAGCCGTTTACTCCTCCCTTCACTTTGAGCGGCTTGAATTATCTAAGGAATACAAAGGTACTCCTGAGGAGGCTTATCAGCTTTTAAAAAATGAGCTTGGAATAATCCAAAGGAAAAAACGAAAAGCCAGAAAAAAAATAGCAGAACTGCTTGCTTCCCAGGCTTCGGAAATTCTACTGGCGAATCATACACTGAAGCGACTTTCCGATAATTTTGATATTCGGAAAATGGCGGTATGTACTCATGAAACATCCAGTCATAATGTTTTTTATATCCTATGCGGTTGGATGGGCGAAAGGGATGCAAATGCTTTTATATCAGAAATTGCTAATGATCCAAAGATTTATTGTATTTCCGATACAGATACAGCATCCATTTCATCGTCAACCCCTCCAACTAAGCTGCGGAATCCTAAGCTGATAAAACCATTTGAGATGTTTATTAAAATGTATGGCTTACCTTCTTATAACGAAATAGATCCTACCAGTTTTGTTGCTTTAACATATACCCTTATGTTCGGTATTATGTTTGGTGATGTGGGACAAGGTATTTGCCTGGCAATCGGTGGATTTTTACTTTACCGCTTCAAAAAAATGGATTTAGCCGCTGTTGTTTCAATTGCAGGTATCTGGTCCACATTTTTTGGATTTATGTATGGCAGCTTGTTTGGTTATGAGGAAATCTTACATGCAGTATGGCGAAGGCCAATGGATAATATTATGTCTACTCTGATAACAGCGGTGGTTTTTGGTGTTTGTCTCATTCTTATTGCAATGATTTTAAATATTATCAATGCAGTAAAGGCAAAGAATTGGGAGCGGTTGATATTTGACCCCAGCGGTATTGCAGGATTTCTCATTTATAGTGGTACTGCAGGTTGTGTGGGTCTTTACTTTCTTGGCTATCCACTCCCAGCTACCATCATATTAATAATTCTATTAGGAATTCCATTGCTCTGCGTTTTCCTAAAAGAACCATTGGGCAATCTCATCGAAAAAAAGAACCATATCTTTCCGCCGGGAAGTAAGGCAATGTTTTTCATAGAAGCCGTAGTTGAGCTTTTTGATGTTGTGCTAAGCTATGCTACTAACACTATTTCATTTGTACGTGTTGGTGCTTTTGCTCTCAGTCATGCAGGTATGATGGGAGTTGTCCTTTCTCTTGCAGGTGCGACTCACCATGGCGGCGGCAATCCCATTGTCGTCATACTGGGAAATATCATAGTTATGGCATTGGAAGGTCTGGTCGTTGGTATTCAAGTATTACGACTTGAATATTATGAAATGTTCAGTCGATTTTATAGAGGAAACGGACGGGAATTCCGCCCATTCAAATCAAAACAAAAATAGGTTTTTCAGGAGGATTATATTATGATTACAAAAATTATTTTAGTAGCGATTCTGGTTTTAAGCGTAATTATCCCTTTTGGTATTTATCTTATCGGAGAAAAGAAAAAAGGGAACCTGAAGGCAGCCATTGGTTTTAATGCTCTGTTCTTTTTCGGAACCTTAATTATTGCAGATATCATGATGTTTAACGGAAAAGTTTTTGCTGCTTCAGAAACGGTCGCCGCCAGTACAGAAGGCTGGAAATATTTAGCCGCAGCACTTTCAACCGGTATGTCTTGTATCGGTGCCGGTATTGCGGTTGCCAGTGCAGCCAGCTCTGCTATTGGTGCATTAAGTGAAGACGCTTCTGTAATGGGTAAAGCACTTATCTTTGTTGCTCTTGCAGAATCCGTTGCATTATATGGATTATTAATTTCATTCTCTATTTTAGGGTAAATACTCGATTAAATGGTGTGCTTTCGCACACGGGCGGGAGTCGGAGGAATCTGCGATTCCTCGTCTTGATTAAATGGTGTGCTGTCGCACACGGGCGGGAGTCGGAGGAATCTGCGATTCCTCGTCTTGATTAAATGGTGTGCTGTCGCACACGGGCGGGAGTTTAGTTATGAAAATGTTTCTTATCAGTGACAATGTGGATACACTTACCGGTATGCGGTTGGCAGGGGTGGAAGGAGTTGTCATTCATTCAAAAAAACATTTACGGCAGCAATTGGAAAAAACATTTGCAGATAAAGAGATAGGAATCTTACTTCTCACAGAGAAATTTGGTCGTGAGTTTCCTGATATTATCGACGAAGTTAAATTAAATCGACGGCTTCCTTTGATTGTTGAAATACCTGACCGCCATGGTACCGGTCGTGATCCTAATTTCATAATGAATTACGTTAATGAGGCAATTGGTTTAAAAATATAGGTAGTATTTCAGTCATCAATGTCATTAACTGGATTGCTTCGTTTAATGACATTCGTTCCCATGCTGCCACACATAGATGGGAGTTTGAGGAATCTGCGATTCCTCGTCTTGATTTAAAGATGTGCTGCCGCACATAGATGGGAGTTTGAGGAATCTGCGATTCCTCGTCTTGATTTAAAAGATGTGCTGCCGCACATAGATAGGAGTTTATCATGACGTTAGATGAAAAATTAGATGTATTTTATACTTCAACCATAGAAGATGCCAGTAAACAGAGCGAGCAGATTATAGCGGAATATAAGGCATCTTTAGAAAAATTATATAAAGAACATGTTCAAAAAGCAGAAGAGGAAGCAGCACAGTTTCTGGAAGCAGAAACACAAAAATTGCTTCATGAAAGAAATAAATCTATGGCTAATGAAACCTTGGATTATAGAAAGCGTTATAATGAAAAGGTAGATGAGTTGAAAGATATTCTCTTTAAAAAGGTAGAACTTCGGCTTTTATCTTTTATGAAGACGGAAGAATATGTGAAGCTTTTAGAAAATCAGATTAATAAAGCTCTGGCTTTTGCGAATCAGAAAGTTGATATTATTATATATATCAATCCCTCTGATGCTCACTTAAAAGATGAGCTGGAGAAAAAAACCGGTGCTTCTCTATCTATCAGTACCTATGATTTTATAGGTGGGACAAGGGCAGTTATTCATGAAAAAAATATTCTTATTGATAGTTCTTTTTCAACCAAGCTGGCTGAGGAAAAAGACATATTTTCACTATAAAGGAGGTTTGCAGCAATGGAGCAGACTACAGGGAAAATTTATGGTATTAATGGTCCGATTATCTATATTAAAGGTAATCTTGGATTTAAGATGGCTGAAATGGTATATGTCGGAAATAGCCGTTTAGTCGGCGAAGTAATCCGTTTGACAAAAGATAGAACAACCATTCAGGTATATGAAGAAACCACCGGCTTAAAACCGGGAGAAGAAGTAATCGGAACCGGTAATTCACTTTCTGTTACACTAGGTCCCGGAATTATCAGCAATATCTATGACGGAATTCAACGTCCTTTAAGTGAGGTTGCACGCCAATCCGGTGCTTTTATTCCTAAGGGAGTAAGCGCTGATTCTCTGGATGTTAAAAAACTTTGGGATGTCCATGTTACGGTAGCTGTGGGTGATAAAATATTTGGCGGAACAATTATTGCCGAGGTTCCTGAAACTACTGCAATCGTGCATAAATCCATGGTTCCCCCAAATCTTTCCGGTGTTGTCACAAAGGTCGCCGCCGATGGGCAATATACGGTTAATGATACCATTGTAACCATTCAATGCTCCAATGGAGAAGAAAAAGAACTTACTTTAGTTCAAAAATGGCCGATCCGAATTCCCCGCCCTGCGGCAAAGCGTTATGCATTGGATCGCCCGCTTCTTACAGGACAGCGTATTTTTGATGCATTGTTCCCCATTGCAAAAGGAGGAACCGCTGCGATTCCAGGTGGTTTTGGTACCGGTAAGACTATGACGCAGCATCAGCTTGCAAAATGGTGTGATGCTGATATCATTGTATATATCGGCTGCGGTGAGCGTGGTAACGAAATGACCGACGTTTTGGAAGAATTTTCAAAATTGGTTGATCCAAAATCAGGAAATCTTCTATTAGCCCGTACCGTATTGATCGCAAATACTTCCAATATGCCGGTAGCCGCACGCGAAGCCAGTATTTATACTGGTATTACTTTAGCAGAGTATTTCCGTGATATGGGATACCATGTAGCAATTATGGCTGACTCAACTTCCCGTTGGGCCGAAGCATTGAGAGAATTATCCGGACGTTTGGAAGAAATGCCTGCAGAAGAAGGATTTCCTGCATACTTGGTATCCCGTCTTTCCTCTTTCTATGAAAGAGCCGGATATATGTGCAACTTAAATAGTACGGAAGGCAGCGTTACTATTATTGGAGCCGTTTCTCCTCAAGGCGGTGATTTCTCCGAACCGGTAACACAAAATACAAAACGTTTTGTTCGGTGTTTCTTTGCTTTGGATAAATCTCTTGCTTATTCCAGACATTTTCCCGCCATTCACTGGCTTAACAGCTATAGTGAATATATACCGGATCTGATTCCATGGTACACTTCCAATGTAGATAATCAATTTGTATCTTACAGAAATCAGATTTTAAGTCTTTTAAGTCAAGAGAACAGTCTGAACGAAATTGTTAAGCTGATTGGAAGTGATGTACTTCCCGATGACCAGAAACTTGTTCTGGAAGTATCCAGAATTATCCGGCTTGGTTTCTTGCAGCAAAATGCTTTTCATAAAGAGGATACCTATGTTCCAATGGAAAAACAGTTTAAAATGATGGAAATTATTGTTTATTTATATAATAGTTGTAAAAAGCTGGTTGCTATGAATATGCCTATGACTCTCATTCGTGAAGACAGCATTTTCGAAAAATTAGTATCAATCAAATATGATGTGGCAAATAATGAACTTGAAAAATTTAACCAATACAAACAAATGATTGACGATTTTTATGACCGTCTCATTTCAACTAATGCGTAGAAAGGAGGTTGTCGAAAGAATGTACAATTCTTTCGACCAGGAAAAATGTCAATTGAATATTTAGGATTAAGTGAAATAAACGGACCCTTGATTGCTCTTGAAGGGATACAGGATGCTTCTTATGAAGAAATTGTTGAATTCACCGTGGAAGGCAGTAAAAAGAAACTGGGTCGTATTGTCGAAGTAAATGAAGATAAAGCAATTATTCAAGTTTTTGGCGGAACGGATGAAATGTCCCTGAAAAATACACATACAAAGTTAACCGGACACCCGATGGAACTGGCTCTTTCCACAGAAATTCTAGGTCGTACTTTTAATGGCTTGGGGCAGCCTATTGATGGATTGGGAAACATTATACCAGAGGTTAAACTGGATGTAAACGGACATCCTCTTAATCCGGTTTCCAGAGAGTATCCAAGAAACTATATCCGCACCGGGATTTCTGCCATTGACTGTCTGACTACTTTAATTCGCGGTCAAAAGCTTCCTATTTTTTCCGGGAACGGACTTCCTCACGACCAGTTAGCGGCACAAATCGTAATGAATGCATCTCTTGGAGAAGGAAGTGACGAGGAATTCGGTATTGTTTTTGCTGCTATGGGCGTAAAACATGATGTTGCTGAATCTTTCCGCCGTACCTTTGATGATAGCGGTGTAGGCACCCATGTTACCATGTTTTTAAATCTGGCAAATGATCCGGTCGTAGAACGTTTGATTACACCAAAAGTAGCATTGACTGCAGCTGAATATTTAGCATATGAAAAGGGAATGCATATTTTAGTTATCTTAACTGATATGACATCTTTCGCTGAAGCAATGCGTGAAGTATCTTCTTCAAAAGGAGAAATCCCAAGCCGTAAAGGATATCCAGGATATCTCTACAGTGAATTTGCGGCACTTTATGAGCGGGCTGGCATTGTAAAGGGAAAAAAAGGATCGGTAACCCAAATCCCCATTTTAACCATGCCAAATGATGATATTACCCATCCAATCCCTGACCTGACAGGCTACATTACCGAAGGCCAGATTGTATTAGAACGTTTTCTTCATCAGAAATCTGTTTATCCGCCGATCAATGTACTTCCTTCCCTTTCCCGTCTGATGAAAGATGGTATCGGAGCAGGATATACAAGAGAAGATCATCAGGATCTGGCAAATCAGCTTTTCTCTTCTTATGCTCATGTTGGAGAAGCAAGAGCATTGGCAAGCGTTATCGGCGAGGATGAATTATCTCCTATTGATAAAAAATATATTAAATTCGGCATCGCCTTTGAGGAACATTTTATATCGCAAGGGCAGGATGAAAACCGTACTATTTTTGAAACACTTGATAAAGGCTGGGATTTATTATCCATACTTCCAAGAGAAGAACTTGACCGTGTCAATACAACGATATTGGATAAATATTATGTTCCGTACCAAGAAACAGAGGACGAATCAACCGCAGAATAGAACTTTTTTACAGATGATAAGTCATCAGCGGAAGAGTATTCTTCTGTGAGAGAAAATTTTCTCGAAGAATAAACAGGAGGTGACTATATGGATCCAAATACATTTCCCACAAAAGGTAATCTTATACTTGCTAAAAATTCATTAGCTCTTGCCAGACAGGGATTTGATTTAATGGATAAAAAACGAAATATCTTAATCCGGGAGCTTATGGAATTAATCGATGAGGCTTCCAGTATACAGTCTGAAATTGATGTTACCTTTTCTGCTGCTTACAGAGCACTTCAAAGAGTCAATATCGAAATGGGAATCCACAACGTAGATGAGCTTTCCAGAGCAATTCCTATTGAAGATTCTATTGATATTAAGGTTCGAAGTATCATGGGTACAGAAATTCCATTGGTTAAATATGAGGTTTCGGAAAGAAAAGCTCCCTATTCTTTTTATGGTACCAGACTTTCTTTGGATGAAGCTTGTTATCAGTTTAATCGGGTGAAAGAGCTTACTATACGATTATCAATGATTGAAACCTCTGCTTACCGATTGGCTACCAATATAAAGAAAACTCAGAAACGTGCCAATGCTCTTCAAAATATTACGATTCCAAGATATAGAACCTTGGTTACAGATATTACCAATGCTTTAGAAGAAAAAGATCGGGAAGAGTTCACACGCTTAAAGGTTATCAAACGACAGCAAGTATCTTAATCAGTTAAAGTAGATGTTCGCAATCCGCTTCGCTCGAGGAATCCTATTCCTCGCAGGAACAAAGCTCCTCACATGCTCATAACCTTCGCTATCGCTCGCAATGACAAGGTGTGAACTATAACTTAAAAATCCCTGAAAGCTTTATATAGCATAAAGATTTGTGCAATCTAAAGCTTGCAGGGATTTTTAAAATCATTTATAATTGAAGTCAAATACCTCACAAGATAAAACTAATTGGAAAGGATGCTCTTATGAAACGATTATTAATTCTTATAATTATATGTACAGTATTGATTAATATAAATTCTCCATTTATATCTGCTTCAGAGGTTTCCACAGAGGAAACCTCTAATTCTGCCGATACGGAAACCGACTATTCCCACCTCTGGCCTCAGGGTCCAGAAGTGGATGCTGATTCTGCAATTCTTATGGATTTATCCACCGGGCTTGTCCTTTATGAAAAAAATAGTCACAAAGAACAATATCCCGCCAGCATCACCAAAATTATGACGACTCTCTTAGCTCTTGAGAATTGCTCTATGGGGGAAATCGTAACCTTTTCTCATGATGCCATTTTCGGAATCGAACCTAATAGCAGCCATATTGGGATTGATGTAGGTGAAAAATTGACTATAGAACAATGTCTGCACGCTATTATGCTTGCTTCTGCAAATGAAGTTTCCTCAGGTGTGGCAGAGCACATTTCCGGTACGATTTCGGATTTTGGTGAACTAATGACACAGCGCGCAAAAGAACTGGGATGCCAGAACACAAATTTTGTCAATGCAAATGGATTGCATAACGATAATCATTACACAAGTGCTTATGATATGGCTTTAATCAGCCGGGAAGCAATGAAATATTCTACCTTCCGTAAAATTACTTCCACAAAAAAATATACCATTCCCCCAACAAACAAACATGATGTGGACAATGTATTTTTAAATCACCATCAAATGCTTTATGGCTATCGATACCCAAAATATGAATATGAGTATTGTATTGGCGGGAAAACCGGTTATACCACAAAGGCTGGTTCCACTTTGGTAACCTTTGCAGAAAAAAACGGAATTCGTCTGGTATGTGTTGTCATGCGAGCTAATGGCGCTTCTTTAGCTAAAAATCAATATACTGATACAACATCACTGTTTAACTTTGCTTTTGAGAATTATGCTCAATATGATTTATCCGGTACCCCCATACTTGATAAAGAAGATTCTCCTCTGTTCACCACATACAGCCCGTTTTTTAATCCGAAGGAATCGCCTCTTCAGGTTGAAAAAAATGCTTATGTACTCTTACCTAATACCGCTGATTTCGAGGATGCAGAAGAATCCATTCAGCTTTATGAGAATCTTGCACTGGAGGACTCACAAAATATAATCGGCGAAATCACCTATACGTATGGAGGAAAAACTGTGGGTTCTACTGATGTTTTATTTAATAAGAAGGACTTTCCCACCCTTACTTATGCACAGCCCACAAAGGAGATCAAGAAAACTGAAGTATCTTCTCCAGAACGAACGGATCTTAAACCAATTATTATCGGTATCATATCACTTATTGTCATTATTTGTATATGGATTTATTTCTATTTGAATAGTGCAAAACGCAGAAAACGCAGAAATTATGATCTGCGGCTTTGACAATATTTCCTATAAAGCAAAAAAAGATTCGAATAATCTCACTTATTTCGAATCCTCTTTTCTTGCTTTTTTATTTCAATTTCCTTATAATGTAAGGCAATACCTTGTGCTGATTCTTTATTTATCTTGCTGACAATTTTAATGGCAAAAGGCTTCCTAGTATCTGCACTCTTATTGATTTGAATCCTTCCTTTTAAATACCCATGCTCTTTACACTTGCCCAATGCATAATAATTCTTCGGGTTATTGCTGAACCAGTTTATCTTTTTTACAGCCGGTTGATCGCACATAAAGCAAACCAGCCTTTTTAATTCTTTATCGTTAAAAATCTCTTCTTTTACAGAAAATTCTCTTGAAATAAACTTAGAGTAAGTTTCATATTTAATATATATCTGATCCTCTTTCCTTTTTGGATTGCAATAACAATCAATAGAATAAAGCCTCTCTACCAGTGCCAAATCTAATTTCTGAAATACCCTTGCCGTATACTCCGCATCATATAAGGCTCTGTGGAATGCTCCCTCCTTATCCAATTGAAAATACTCAACAGCATATTCTAATGTCCTTGGATTTTTCTTTCCTTCCGTCTGAAGGGAAAAGAGTTTTTGTACATCACAATAAAAAAATGGTTTGGTGATAATTTTATTGATATGATAATACTTCATATTCCGTTGAAGTTCTACTAAATCCATGGAACCCCATGTACAAAAACGGTAATCATCACCGCACCAAAGGAAAAAGGATTTCACAGCTTCTGAAAATGGAATTCCTTCTTCTAACTCTTCCTTATCAATTCTGACAATTTCCTGGGTAAGCGAAAATAACCTTTTATATACCTGAGGTTTAATTATACATTGAAAGGTATCCAAAAAATTTCGATTTTCATCTAATTTTACAGCACCAATTTCAATAATCTCAAAAGGACAATTTTCTTCTTCATACTTTTTACCTAATGGACTTTGATTCCATTCTAAATCAATAACTATATAATTCATATTAATATCCTTACTTAGAGCCTGTTTACCATCTCGAATTGGTGAATTCTTGAGATCATTTTTCGCTAGAGCATAGTGGATAATCAGCCAAAAATACGCCGATTCAGAGATGGTAAATAGGCTCTTATCCTATAGCAATTCCACTTAGAATATGTTCTCTCAGCGGGTAAAAGGCTTGAATATATGAGCTTTTACCCGCTGAGAGATTACAAATTCTTAGGGGAATTGCTATATGGAAGCAAAAAGAGCTGCAATTTCATCTGCACTTAATTGTTTATTTGAATCAGCCGGAGCAGCCGGTGGCGGCGGAGTTGTTTCTTTTGCTGCTGGCAGCTCTTCCGGTTCACTACTCACCGCACCGAACATCGCTGCTATTTGTTCCGGCGATAATGGTGCATTTGGATCTTCCGGCATGGATACTTCCGGTACTTTTTCCTCTATGGGTTCCGGTTCACTATTCACCGCACCGAACATCGCCGCTATTTGTTCCGGCGATAATGGTGCATTTGGATCCTCCGGCATGGATACTTCCGGTACTTTTTCCTCTATGGGTTCCGGTTCACTATTCACCGCACCGAACATCGCTGCTATTTGTTCCGGTGATAATGGTGCATTTGGGTCTTCTGGCATGGATACTTCCGGTGCTTTTTCCTCTATGGACTCCGAGGCGGAAACTGGTTCCGGTTCTTCCAGCAATCCTTCCAATAAATTGTCTAATAAATCTTCTTCAACTTCCTGAGTACTATTTTCCTCCGCTGCCTCCGAAACATCCCCTGCAGCTGCAACTAAATCCATTCCAGGTATTTCTTCTATTTCTGAATCCAAAGACATCTCCGGTTCTTCCTCTAGCATTGCTTCTATATTCGGTTCTGGGATTTCTTCCTCAGACTCTGATTCCATATTCGTAAGCAATGAATCCATCAAATCCTCTTCCGATGAATTATTTTCTGTATTCTCCGGCAGTATCTGCGCAGTCGATGTCTGTATAGATGGTGTCTGTACCATCGGTATCACACCGGAATTCGGTTCAGTATGCATCAGCGGCATAGAAGGCATGGGAATATATTGTGGTATGCTTACATTCATATTCTTAACATCTACCCTCAGACTATCGGAAATCTGTTGTAATTTTACAACCTCTTTTTCTATGTCCTTCATACGGCTTTCCATGCGAACCAATGCTTTTTCCGTATTGGAATCCAAGCAATCCGTTACTTCTTTATAATTTGAATCTTTATTATTTCCTTCTTGAATCAGTTTTTCAAAATTCTGATTTAATACAGTAACGATTTTTTCTCCTGAGCTCTTATTCAAAGCTGCAGCCTTTTTAATATCATCCCGATTATACTTTACAAGAATTTTTACGGATTTTTTTTGATTTTCAATGATGTCAGTGACACTCTTTTGGCTGTCTTCCTTAATGCTTTCAAGGTTTTCCCGGGTAAACTCCCCATTCTTTTTTATTTGAACATATAAAGCTTTCTCAACCTTTTCGATTTCCTCCAGACGTTCTGATAAAATACTGGCAATCCGTTCATTGTTCTTTGCCTTTTCTTCCCTCATGCTATCCAAAAAAAGATAGGTTGCCGCTAAAACGCAGATACCAGCTCCAAATATATTAATCTCATTAATAATGCAATAAATTACACTTAAAATGGATAATGCCATAAATATACCAAAAAATACTACGTTTTTATCTTTCTTCATACATTCCCTCCTTGTAATCTCCCTTCTCCTTAGTACATCTCTAATCCATTATCTTAATCAACGAAATTACAGCTGTACTATTTCAAATGGGCATTGATCATCCGCTCCGCTGCTTGCAAGTTATTACTCACGATAGAATTTGCAAAAATTCCTATGTTAGTAAAATCAACCAATTATCTTTTTCCCTCCCATATACGGCTGTAATGCCGCCGGGATATTAACCGTTCCGTCTTCATTTAAATTATTTTCCAGGAAAGCAATCAGCATCCTTGGAGGTGCAACTACTGTATTATTTAATGTGTGGGCAAAATACTTCCCCTTTTCACCTGTTACACGAATTTTCAACCTACGGTACTGAGCATCACCTAAATTCGAACAGCTGCCCACCTCAAAATACTTTTTCTGTCTGGGAGACCAGGCCTCCACGTCAATGGATTTTACTTTTAAATCCGCTAAATCACCGGAACAGCATTCCAAGGTACGAACCGGTACATCCAGAGAACGGAATAAATCAACAGTATTCTGCCATAGTTTATCAAACCACATTTTACTGTCTTCTGGATTACATACAACGATCATTTCCTGTTTTTCAAACTGGTGGATCCGGTAAACTCCTCTTTCCTCCAATCCATGAGCGCCTTTTTCTTTCCTGAAACAAGGTGAATAACTTGTCAATGTTTGAGGCAGTTTTTCTTCCGGTATGATGGTATCAATAAACTTTCCAATCATGGAATGTTCACTTGTTCCGATCAAAAACAGATCCTCTCCTTCGATTTTATACATCATGGCTTCCATTTCTGCAAAGCTCATAACACCAGTGACCACTTCGCTGCGAATCATAAAGGGCGGAATGCAATAGGTAAATCCCCGGTCAATCATAAATTCCCTTGCATAAGAGATGATACCAGAATGCAGTCTGGCAATATCGCCCATCAGATAATAAAATCCATTTCCCGCAACCTTCCTTGCACTGTCTAAATCAATTCCATCAAGTTTTTCCATTATCTCGGTGTGATATGGGATTTCAAAAACAGGAACCGCCGGTTCCCCATAACGTTCCACTTCCACATTTTCACTGTCGTCCTTGCCAATAGGTACACTTGGATCAATGATATTAGGAATCACCATCATAATCTTTGATACTTTTTCCTGCAGCTCCGCTTCTTTTTGCTCTAACTGAGCAAGCCGCTGAGCATCCTTGTTCACCTGCTCTTTCAGTGCTTCCGCTTCTTCTTTCTTTCCCTGAGCCATCAATCCGCCGATTTCTTTGGAAATTGATTTTCTGTTCGCTCTTAAACTATCTGCTTCCTGCTGCGTTCTTCTGCTCTCCGCATCTAATTCGATTACCTCATCTACAAGGGGAAGCTTGTTTTCCTGAAATTTATTTTTAATATTCTCTTTTACTGCTTCTGGATTTTCTCTTAAAAATTTTATATCTATCATGATTTTCCTCATTTCTGCGCTACTTTTTCAGGACTTGCGAAGCAAGACCATATATATGCTCAAATTTTTGGTTACATAGGTATTATATCACATAATCTTAGAGATTTGTAGTAAATTTTCTGCATAGTTGAACTGTTAGAACAAAGGAGTTTGCCTTGGCAAACTCTGCGCCTCCGGCGGTCGCTTGCGACATCTTCCATTCGCCGGAGTGCGCATCCCCCAGAGGGCTTTTTTATCTTATAGAACGCAGTTTCTTATAAGATAAGATAAAAATACTCATTTACATATTATATCCTATCCAGTTTTCCGGTTTCTGGGTCAATCATAAATCCATGAACAGTAACATCTGCAGGTATAAATGGATGATTCTTTATAAGATTAACGGTTTCTGTCACAGAGGTTTCTGCATCATCAAAGCCCTTCAGCCATACATTGATATCAATCCCGGCATAACGGACCATATCTATTTTATCTTTAGAGATATTTCGATCCAACATTTTTTCAATTATCCCAGAAGCATCAAGTCCTTGCATTCCACAGTCATAATGGTCAATAACCATAATTTCCTCAACACCAAGTTCATAGACTGCCACTAAAAGGCTTCGCATCACACTGCCAAAGGGGTGGTTAATCAACGCACCAGCATTTGTAATCATTTTGATGTCTCCATTTTTAAAATTCAATGCTGCCGGTAAAAGTTCAGTGAGCCTTGTATCCATACATGAAAGAACCGCTGTCTTTTTCTGTGGAAATCTTTTTGATATATATGCTTCATATTGTTTATTCTCAACAAACTTTTTATTGTATTCAAGTATTTCGTTAATATATGACATTAATTTGTTTCCTCCAATATAAAATATGTCTTATGCTTTTTCTGTTATAGCTATACTGCTTTAGGTTAGAAAATTTTGAAAAGCGGGCGTGAAAAGCTTCAATATATGGGCTTTTACCCACTGAGAGATTACAAATTCTTAGAAGAATCGCTATATACTCCGTCACCTTAGAAAAATGATAAAGTGTGGCAAAATATGTGCTTCTGACTTATTTTACCACACTTTATCATTTTTAAATATTTTTTATATTCCTATTTTTTGAACAATTTCACTTATTCCTTTCCAGTCTGTAATGCTTTTTTCCAAGTCCTTCTTTCCCTGATCTGTTATCCTGTAATATTTCCGCTTGGGTCCGTTAGATTCTTCACCGATGTATGTATCGGCGGAAGTACCTTATTTAACCTCCTCAAAATAGCATAGAAGGTACTTTCATTTACCTCCGGAAAATACTGGTGCATTTCCTGCATAATATCATATCCGTACTTTTCCTCTTTGGCTACGGAATACAGGATGCACATTTCTAAAACTCCCTTTTTAAACTGCGCATCCATCTTTTTTCCCCCTTTTCACATGTTTGCAATACAAAAGGTATAAAGCAGCAAAAAACACACCTTCCCCATATGGTATTAGATTCTGATAAAAATAGTTCTGCGCTGTTTCAAGAGAACTTAAATTAGCCAATATACTGCGCAGAGCCAATATCGCAAAGAGCAACCCTATTCCGTGACAAAATACGCTGTAATATTCCAGAGAATACCGCCGGTATTGATAGATTCCCCATAGACACACAAAGAATCCAGTGATCATAATCACCCCAAAAATATTTACAACGAATGGTCCTACATATGATATATCATCTTTTAATATTATGTGAAAAGCTTTTATAAAACCATTGTTATCATATAATATCCAACTCATAATAAAATTACTGATCAACGACCCAAGTGCCAATAGTAAATGTGCCGGTATCAGTTTCTTTGCAATATGGTTTTCCTCTCCTCCCATAACCCAAGCCAGAGAAAACATTTTGCTTCCCAAGATAAACCAGATACCTAGAATTATATTTCCAAAGTAAGAGTTTTTGTAATTCTTTTAAGTATTCTTTCTTTGAATTCAAAAAAATCCCTCCAAACTATTGTTTATTGATTAGTAGTTGATTTCAACTATATCACACTACTGTTCATAAGTCAATAGTCAGTGTAAAACATTACATACAAAGAATCGTGTTACAGTTCAGACGTGCAGAAAAAAATATACAATTTGTGCGTGGGAGCTTGCCCCCTAAAGAACAAGTTCTTTGGCTCAAATTGTATATTTTTTTCTATAGGGCGGACGCCCGACATGAATAATCATACTACGGAACGTAGTATAGCTGCCAAAGTGTTATTTGTAAGCCAAAATGTATATTCTGCCAAATTATGAATGCACGTCTGAACAATAACAGAATCGTAAGTAAAATGCCATATATATGCCATACCAATTTTATACTCTTTTTCTACATGGTGGACGTCCTATATGAAAAATTTTGCAGCCAAAGTGTTAATCATAAATCCGCAATCCGTTCGCTCGAAGAAGTTCCCTCGCCGGTTAAATCATTACAAATCAGAATTTACAGGAGAAAGCATATGAATATCAAACATCTATTAAAACGAGCTGTTATCATTTTAATTACATTCGCGGCAATACTTACTCTCGGATCATTTGAAACTCATGGAAAGGAAAATAAAAACGATAAGACATTATTAAAAGAACTTATTGCCGCTCATCCAGAAGCGAAAAAGGAACCAGTAGTAAAATGGGATAAAAACGGAAATCTGATTTCCCTTGACTGGTGCTCATCCGGTATACAGGGAACTCTTGATGCGACTTCCTTAACCTGTCTGGAATATTTGGATATAAGGAGCAACCTGCTGACCAATCTAAAGGTTGAAGGTCTGGTCAATTTAAAATATTTAGACTGCAGCAGTTCGAAATATTATGATTTAGATGATTACAGTAATGAAGATGAATGCTATAATAAAATTGTTTCCTTAGATTTAGCCGGACTTACCAGCCTTGAAACACTCCGATGCGGCGGAAACAACCTTACCATCCTGGACCTAAACTCTTTGCCGCACCTAGAATATGTAAAAGCAGATAAAAATAAACTTACAACCATAAATACCGCTGTTCTTCCGGTTTTAAAATATCTTGACTGCAATATGAATCCTATTGAAAATATAAAGCTAGAGGAATTAAAAAATCTGGAGACTTTACTCTTAAGCGGAGATTATAAATATGTCGGTCATCAGGAGAAAATAACAGTTTTGGACGTAAGTCATCTTACCAACTTAAAAAAATTAGATTGTTCCAACCTTTCTCTGGAACAGTTAACTTTAGGAAAACTGCCGGAGCTGGAGTTCCTGGACTGTTCTTCTAACAAGCTGAGGAGCATAGAGGTCGCAGGACTAACCGGCTTAAAGATATTCTGGTGTGAAAATAACCAACTTACCAGTTTATCTGTAAAAGGATTAAATCAATTGGAATATCTGTATTGTTCGGCGAATAAACTGACTGAACTGGAAGTGGTAGGTCTGCCCGGTCTGAAAGGTCTGGATTGCCAGGACAACTCTTTATCTGTTCTGGAACTGGGGATTATGGATACCCTGGACTGGCTCAACTGCAGCCGGAATCAATTTACAGAGCTTCCGGATATAAAGGATTTAAAGAATCTAACGTTTTTAGCCCTTGCATACAATCAACTGGAAGTTCTGGATACAAGTGGATCGAACCTGAAAAAATTAGAATCGCTGTATTGCAGTAATAATTCTTTAAACAGCATTTCAATAGAGAATTTAGTAAATATAAGCTCTTTGGATTTATCCAATAATAATTTAATAAATTTAGACCTATCTTATTTAAAAAAGCTAAAAACAATTGATTGTACCGGTAACCGTTTGACGAATTTAAATATAACTAACCTAAAATACTTATGGCGTTTAATTTGCGGTCAAAACCAGCTTACCAGCCTTAAAACCACTGGTCTTGTCCGGCTGCAAATATTAGATGCTCAGGAAAACAAACTAAAATCAATCGAATTAACCGATTTAACCAAACTTAATTATTTAGATTTGAGCTATAACAAACTAAAGAAATTGACAATGCCCGGTATTTCTAAATATCTGGTGGTATATTGCCAGAATAATCAATTAACCGATTTGAGTCTTGGCAATGGAAAAAAGATTACCGTTTTGGATTGTTCCAATAACCGATTAAAAAAATTAGATTTGAAAGGATTAAAGAAGATAAGTACACTAAAATGTTCCGGAAACCAGCTTACGAGTTTAAATCTGAAGGATACAGCTTTACTTGAAATGCTTAGGATATATGATAATAAAATAACAAAATTGGATTTGACACCACTTGCTTCCTCTTTTGGAGTAAAGATAATTTGTGATAAAAAGGTAAATACAAAAGTATCCTCAAAGCAAAAAAAGGTTTCCGTTTACCAGATAACAGCGGTAGTAAGGAAGTTATCGGATAATATTCAAGTCACTGTAAAAAAAGGAGAATCCATTGCCTGGGAGGTAAAAGATTATTATCTTTGGGACGATGCTTCTCTTCAGCCTAAAGTAGTAAAAGTTAATAATTCAGGAGTCATCAATACGCTGAAGAAAGGATGTGCGCAAATTAAAATCCGTAATAAAAAAGGTAAGATTGTTAATAAATCTTTTATAGTAACTGTAAAGTAGTCACTAAAATATAGAGAAGAGCAGGTTTTGGATGGTTATTATCTGTGACAACCACCCAAAACCTATTTAACAACTTAGCTGTATCTGCTCCTATTCCGCCACCAGCAAACCAACCCTGCTTTGAATCACATGTGCTGTATCCTCCGCCGACTTGGCTCCCGCAAGAAAAGCGGACGCTTCCTCCAGCACGATATTCACCACCTTGTCATCCGCTGTGCCATAATATACGGAATGTTCCATAAGCTCATACAATCGCTCCACATCCTCCGAATCCATAATCACCGTTCCTTCCTCTTCCTCAGAAGGATTCATTGCTTCTTCTATCTGCTCCTCCAGAACGCTGCGGTTCACAGATATCCCATAGTCAGCATGGCTTTTAGCACCTTCTGTCATCAGGAATTTTATGAACTCCCATGCACCTTCTTTGTCTCCCATGGCACAGATGCCTGTAAGACCGGAAGGAATAATCTGGGATCCGCCGGAACCATCCGGTGTGGGGCGCCCTATAAAACTAAGCCTCTCACCTGCTTCCTGCTCTGCTTCTGCCAATGCTCTGACATTGTCCACATAGCACATATTTACAATCAGAGTACCTTGGCTAAGCCGTACTCCACCAGGTGTAAAATCCAGTTCTGCAGGATTCTCCGGTTCCGGATTCTCTCGGATGCTTGCTGTGGTTTTCAATATTTTCAAGAATTCCTCTGTCTCAAAATCACAGGTTCCTGCCTTCCAGTCTACAGCAGATACTGTATAACGGTAAGTAAGAATCCTTAAAAAATTTTCTCGGATAATATTGTATATTATTTCACCGCTGTACTGGGACTGTATTTCCAGATATTCATCCAGAGACCAGCCATGATGGTCGCCAAAGCGTGTCCAAAGCCCTGCTGCCGTATCTATATTATAACATCTTGCAGCATAAAAAAGCTTGCCTTCCTTTCTATTTTATCAAGCAAAATAAAATCATCACGTTCCACATCCGGGTCTTGATCCATAAACTCATAAATATCTGCCACCAATCCTTTATCTGTGTAATAGGATTCCGGAAGCATGGAAAAATCAAACATATCCGGATAATTGCCCGAAATAATATCCTTATTCAAATTCACGATTGCTTCTTCAGTACTTAATTTACCTGCCTGTGAATAGTTCAGTATTTTTACTGTATAATCATCGCTGTAAAAATTAAAATCCATCACTGCCTTTCCATTCACATACTATCGATCCATACTTGCTATTGTAAGTATCGTCTTCTGTTTAATCTCGGAGGGTTCTGCCGGTCTTAAAATATAATCCCCACTGTTGTCTTTTAAGAGAAACCTCCCTTCGGACATAATCTGAACACTGCTCAGATTGACAAAAGAAATGCCAAGCTCTGCCCAGAGAGCAATCGCTTCTGTATTCCCTCCGATTTCCCTGACTCCATAAAGTCCATCATCATTTACCAGAGTAAAAAAATAATCCCCGCCGCCATCACAAATCCGATATCCCGGAAACTCTGCCACCTGTATAGCTGATTCCGCTCCTACATCAAGACCAAAGACAACATCCCTGTCCCCGGATCGCACGTACACCTTACCATCACCGCCTGCAATCAGCTTGTTTAGGCGGGTTTCCATAACTATCCTGCTAAGATATGTACCATCTTCATCAAAAATAATCACACTATCTGTCAGCATAATAAAAAGCTTTCCATCACGATCCATACGCATGGTAGTGGGAAATGATTCTCCCATAAACTGTGTAATATCCATTTCAAATGGTTTCTCTGTACCAGATTCGACTTGCAGCAGATGATATTCGCTGTCATTCCCGGCAGAATAATCCGTAACATCCTCCAATATCCATACTCCTTGCTTTGCCAACGCCATTGTTCGGATACTGGATGATTGATAAATACTTTCTTTTCCTTGATATATTTTCATAAGAACGGAATCATTGTCAAATACATAATCAAGGGTATAAATCGCTTCTCCATCCGTATAGATTTCTATGGTTTCCTCGTTTTTCTCTGCAAGGGACAGCTTGTAACAACCTCCCTCTCCTTGCCAGTTTCCATCTTTTGACACTATGTTTACATCTGCTGTCTTTTCTCTGGTACCCGTATTTTCCAGTATGCGATTTTCCTCTTCATTTTTTTCACAGCCAACGAGCAGCATAATAGCAATTAGTATTAACAACAATGTAATTATTTTGTTTTGTTTCTTTCCTGATAACATCATCAAACCTCCTATTTACTCTGTAAAATATTGTTCATCAAACCTATTTTATCTTATTTTGATATAATCTTCTACCATTATCCGCATCTGCGCGACAACAATTGTAGTACTGACTGGAGCAAATTAACCGTTCCAAACTATAGAATGCAAGCATTCCTGCGCATGGCTCATTGCTCGCGGGAATAAAGAATTGGTTATACCTTATGAGAACGGGTACACATAGCGATTTGTTTTGATAAAACTTTTACAAACGAAAAGCACCTGCATAATTGCAGGTGCCTTGCTCTTCTGATCATGTGATTATCTTCCTCTTATAGAGAGGATAGTCAGTCTTTCTCCAATTTCTACCCCACAATAAATCTCTCCATCCTCTGAATAAATAGTCTGATACCAACGGTGTCCATTGGGTTCTTCAAATGCTTTTGGAGAAAATCCAGTTATGCCGAACCCCGCTAATGTAATCATTGCTCCTATTAAAATTAGTGTCACGCTCCAAATTTTTGCTTTTTCTTGAAATTTTTTATTTTCATTGATTCAGCACTCCTTTCTTGATTGTGTCTATTATTTTCAATGTAGAATTCTTTGTTACTGCTGCAAATTGTTTTGTGGTATATACCGTTGCAAATCCTAAAAGTACAGAAATCCCAACACTGGCGATCCCCAGACCAAGCTGCGCAACTCCCGCTCCGAAGCTACCTATCATCACAATCGGTGATGCAATAATACTTACCAGTGACATGATTAAAAAGCTAACTGTACCTACACCTGTTGCAAATGGTAGGCACCATATTAACATATAGAATGATATCACACATAAAATAGCAGAAAGTAACAGCATTCCCCACAACGGAAATCCTAATATCAATAATATAATATTAAATGCTTTATTTTTAGATGTTATTGGCATCTTAATTGTTATGGTATCTGCATCTGCTAATATCTCGTTTGCTATATGGCTCGGACTTCCGACTTTCCGTACGGACTCCTCTTCCGAAATGCCTTCTTCCTTATAATCTTCAATTATCTCATCATAATATGTAATAAACGTTTTTCTCTCTTCTGCCTTCATTTTTACAAGGCAATTTTCCAGTTCATACAAAAATTCTGATTTCTTCATATCAAGCTCCTCTCAGCACACACTCATATACATGCACATAATTAAGTTTCTGAATCCTCGAAATCTTCAAGACTTCCTTTAATAAACTCATAGACCTCCATTACCTGATTCCACTCATTTTGAAACTCTGCAATCCGCTGTTTTCCACTTTCTGTAATCTTATAATACTTCCGTAAACGGCTTTCATGCTCCACCGAATAAGTAGTAAGATGTGACGCAGCCTCTAACCTTTTCAAAATGGGATACAAGGTCGATTCTGAAATTTCAATACAGCTGGAAACATCTTTAATAATCTGGTAGCCATAACACAGTCCGACTTTTTTAAGACTGCAAGGACACAAAATTCCAGCAATCCTTTCTTTAATTGAACATCCATATTTCAAATACCTCCTTACACATCATACTATACATCACGTAGTATGATGTGTCAAATAAGGTATTTTAAAAATAATTCAATCATACATGCCAATCTGTAAGTTACAGTTCAGACGTGCAGAAAAAATCATACTATTTGTGCGTGGGAGCTTGCTCACTAAGCTCAAATTGTATGATTTTTTCTATAGGGCGGACGCCCGACATGAATAATTTGGCAGCCATAGTGTTATTTGTAAGCCAAAATGCATAATCTGCCAAATTATGAATGCACGTCTGAACAATAACATCTGTAATTTTTATCCGTTTATTTTTATATATTTACTGTTGACATACCCTATCTTTCCACTAGCCAGCTTGACAGTATGCCAATTTTTCCCCTTTGCAAAGATTATCAGCTTTTGCCCTTTTTTCACCCTTTTAATTACTTTAGAAACTGCGGAAGCTTTTGCACGTATATTTAATGTAGTTACTGTAACCGTACCAGTTATAACCTTTCATTGTTGGTACAGTTTTTTCTTTTGCAGCTTCTTTCTTAATTTCTGATTTTTTTTCATTTTCAATAGTTTTATCAACTTCATCATTCTTTCCAGTTTCTTTTTCTTTCAAACCCAACCATTGAGCAAAATTATTCCAAATTGAGGTAGTCTCCTTTCCCAATGCCCAGGTTCCGGCTCCTTCTAAATCATATTTATTGATCAAGGCTATTTTTTCTTTAATCGAATCATCATTTTCAAATAAATATGGTATACTTTCCCGGCTCCAGTTTCTGCCCGCGCAGCTACTCTTCTTGTTCCTGCCTTTACAGTAAAATCACCTTTTGATGACTTATAAGTCTTATCATACGTAATATTTCCCTGATACGTTTTAATCAGAGAATTGGCAAAATTCAAATCCATTCCTGCCCCCTTAAATGCCCCATCATCGCTCCACATCCGTCCGAAGAACGGGATTCCCAAGACTACTTTATCTTTTGAAATATACCTTAATGCATACTGGATACTTTTTTCTACCCAGTCAATGGCAGCCACCGGACCGGGTTCACTCCCCTGATAATTTTGATCATATGCCATAATTAACAGATAATCACAATATTTTCCCAGTGCCGGATAATCATAATAGCCATGCCACCCAATAGTCCATCCATAAGGGTTAGCCGATACCGCAACACTAAGAACCTTGTCCTTTGGCAGATTCTCCCTCAATGCTTGGATAAATTTAGTATATAGCTCACGTTCAGAATGTGTTGCATTTTCTATATCAATATTAAGCCCGTCCAAATCATATGCTATTACTTGTTCTGCCAGATTTTCGAGCATTCGCTTCATAGTTTTTCAAAAATGCATTTCCGCCTGCCCTGTTAAAATGATTGGAAACAAAGGGAGTTACCTTTATTTTTTCGCCGTGCATTTCATCAATTAACTTTTTACTGATTGTATTTATTACTGTTTCCATTTGAAGTAATGTCAAAATAACTGGGTGCTACTGTATTTAAAGACTTTTTGGTTCGCTTCACATTTTCGATTTGCTGTGTTTCCGTTTCTTCATACAAATATCCCAGACTTATATCAGCAGCTTCGGTTTCGTTTTATCAGTTAATGCCACGATTGAAATAATTGTCCCTCCAATTAGAAGGGCGACTCCTTTATTGGCACTTTTTTGAATTATTTTGTTTGAAATTCTAAGGATAATTCTTCATTATAATCATAAATTTTTATTTTCATGAACAATGAGTCATGAGTTTCTTTCGATATGCGTATCACTCGTCTGGACATCTTTCACCTCTTTAAATCTTCTTTTAATTTAGTATGTACAAAAGAAAGAAAAACCCATCATTTCTAATTTTGGTAATCTTTTATATTTTTAAAAGTTTTCAGAACAAAAACGAAATTAAAAATAGCATACCAAGTCATTGGTTTATGACTCAGTATGCCTATCAAGAGATACATTCACAATTGTATTGATTCTATTTAGACTTGTATACTAAAAATTCTCCTTAGAATATGTTCTCTCAGTGGGCAAAAGGCTTGAATATACGGGCTTTTACCCACTGAGGATTTATTCTTAGGAACTATACTACTTTAGGTTAGAAAATTCTGAAAAGCAGGCATGAAAAAGCTTTAATATATGTGTTTTAATGCCCGCTTGATTGAACTTTCAACCTAAAGTAGTATAACTTTCTTCTTCTGCCTCCGCTATTTCTTTTGTTTGATGAACCGTTCCCCATGGATGATTAGGTGGTGCATAAATAGAATATAGTTTAAGTGGCTTATTTCCTGTATTGATTATATTATGCCAGGTACCGGCAGGTACAATAATGGCAAAGTCATCATATACGGGCTGCCGTAAATATAAATGGTCTTTACTGTCTCCCATTTGAACTAAGCCCTGACCATCTTCAATACGCAAAAATTGATCTACCTCTGGATGAATCTCCAGACCTATATCCCCTCCAACGGGAATACTCATCAAAGCAAGCTGTAAATGATTTCCAGTCCACATAGCAGTACGGAATGTATTGTTCTGCAGTGTAGCTTTCTTTATATCCACAACGAGTGGATTTGGTCCATAATCCGTTATCAATGCCGGAGCATTTGACTCACCAGAAATATTTGTGATACCCATTAAATCATTATTATAGTTATAGTAGTTGTACATTTTTCATGTGTTCCTTAATCATTTTTTACATTATATGTCAGTCGTCTATTTTTAGTACTATACTCCTCTATTTTAAAGTGAATACTCGCAATCCGCTACGCTACTTTAGACAATACCGATCTGCCAATGAGAAATTTTAATTCGACTCACTTATATAAAGGTTAACTCTGTTTTCTATTACGTCAATTACATTCTCTGCTGATTTCTGTCCCGAAATATACGCATCAATTTCCTCATCAACTATGTTAATAATCGTATAATCAATCTGACGGACTGTAGTAATTGATTTAACGATATCCATTACCTTGGCACTATCCTCGGCAGTATTGTCACCTATAAAAATATCATTTATTGTATCGTTCCCCGAAGAGAATGTTACGGTGTAATCAACCTCTACCTTTTTACCGTTCTGATCAAGATAAAATCTACGTTGAGTGGCTTCCTCTGCCATTTGCTCCAGATCAGAAAGTCTTATTGGCATATACACCCCATATTCGTCCCTATATTCATCTAACATAAATTTTATAAAGCTCCACGCTCCGTCGGGATTGTTCGCTTTTTCACTTATAGAAAAATTAGCACATAGTATGAAATATGAACCATTTCCGTATGGAGAGGGATAACCTTTATATGTTAATTTATCCTCGAAGTAAAATACCTCCGCTGTCCTTACGGAACGAAACCCCATAATGACCTCGCGCATCATGATCGGATCGCCATTTTTCGCTCCCATTTCAAATTTAAGATGATCGGTGTCGGAGCTTAATTCATTCTGGGGAAAACGTTCTGCTATTTTAAGTATTTTTTCAAATTCCCCTCTGTCGAAACTGCATTCTCCCGTTTTGGGATCTATGAACTGGTTTCGTACCATCCTGCTTATAAACTCTTTCTTTGTAAAATCACCGATTATATAAGCTGCCTCCGGTTTTTTATCAAGGAACTCTGCGAACTCGTCAAGAGTCCATCCCGGATCATCCCCTACATCGGAGGTCTTGGCAATAACTGTTTCAACATTGAACATAGGGAAAATCTCATAAAGCTTTCCTTCACGTTCCAGTGCGGAAAAAGCGTTGGGCAGATAATCTTCTTTATTGAAATCAGGGTCGTTCTCCATAAACGTATATAAATCAGCGAATAAGCCCTTATTTATGTAGTTTCCTGACGAAATCCCATTGCCGCTGATGATTATATCGGGAATGTTCCCCGTCATTATATCAGTATTAAACTTTTTAACAGCCTCCGTCTCATCGGATATACCGTCCATATACGCTTTTACTTCTAATTTATAATCTTCATTGTTTTTATTAAATTCCGCTATGTAAGCTTTTAACCAATAATCAATATCCAGCACAGCCATGGTTATCGTCTTTTTTTCAGGGAGCTGGGAAACCTCAGATGGATCAAGCTTCACATAACAGATAATGTCATCTATTATCCATGAACTGTCTTTGGAAGCGATCGCAATATCACCGTTTGGAAGCAGTCTGCATTCTGCCAGAACACTTACATCCAGACCATAATCCAAACTGTTGAATACTCCCGTTTTCTTTCCGGTTTCCAGATCATAACCGTAAATTCCCATGTTTGTACACAACAGCATATCATAATCATCACTGGGATAGACAAGGCAGCTGAAACTGCTTTCAGAAGTATTGATTTTATAGTCCTGGAATTTTTTGCGGCGGGATCAGCTATTTTTATCACAATATAATATTCATTGGTATCCCCGTTAAATCCTGAATAACTGGAAGCAACACGCCCGTCTGACATTGTAAATATTGACTTAAAGAACACTTCTCCAATATTATCCGGATTAGACGTTGACTCAAAAATATAACTTCCCGATTTATCAAAAACATAAACCGTCTGTGGCGACTGTAAGTAAAAATTTTCCTCTTTATCAATCGTGAACCCTGCCAGATATACATATTGCTCATCTTTTCCAAAGAACTCTGCATCAATCTCAATACG